>VCDM03003266.1:18994-36000 GCA_012977825.3 Pteromalus puparum
ATTCTTAGTTCTAGCGAAACAGTTATCAATGCACGTTCCCTTCTCATTATTTAAGGATGGCCGCGTAATTCCTCTGATGTATGGTACATATTCACGTTCAAGATAATTAATTACAAATTCCTGACTAATTAATTTGTGGCTAGTTTCTAGATTTGCTACATTATTTTCTAGTATATCAATATTGAAATCTCCAAATATACAGTGATTTTTAACATTCCTATGTCTTACCAAGAATTTTTTTACACTATTGCCAAATTCAGACTTTGGTATGTCATGACATCTGTACATAGCAGAAATTCTAATGGATTCACCTGTCATAAGTGTTATATCAGTACTTACAATCCTCAATCTATCAATAACCTCAATTTTATCATTACTATATATGTTATTTTTTATATAAACTAAGACGCCATCAGCCTTATTAATTTTACTTTCATTATAACAAGTTTTGTAACCTTGCATTGTATAATATTGAGTGTATTGTAAGTTCCAAGTTTCAGTACATACAATTATACACGGCTTTCTTTCTAGAGACTCAATAAACACTTCTAGTTTTACAAAATTTGCATTTAAGCTTCTTATGTTTACGCATAAAATAAAGTTCTTCTTTGTCATTAATGACTTATTGAGTTCTTTTAGATTTTCGACTTCACATTCAAACTTGCCTAGGTCCTCAGTGCTGATATCTTGATCCATTGTTATGTCTTACTCCTTAGTCTGTCTGCTATATTATTATTCAATGACTGAAGTGACATTGCCGAAATACCAGAAGCTTTAGCTACCATACCTTTCGCTGACGTTCCTACTTTACCGATATATCTTGGCAAAGTAGGTTTCATCGTATAGTCGGTATAATCAATATACTTCCTTATCTTGGATTGCAGAATTCCGCATTCTTGGCTATCCATTGCCACATGTTCTATATTGTACTTTGTTTTATATTTTTCATTACTGTAAGCACAGTTTGCACATTTGACCTTATTTGCTTGACAATCTACTGTTTTATGATCACCAGCACACTTTAGGCAAACAGCTTTATTTGTACACTTCCTACCGTTGTGGCCAAATCTGCTACAGTTAAAGCATGGTTTAACATTACAATAATCATATACTCTGCAGTTCTGGTATCCTACAAAAAGTCTATTCTTGTTTTCTCTAATGTGTTGGTATAACTCAGCAGGAACTTCCAATATCACAGACTGCGATCCAGTTTTACTGTTCTCGTATGAATTCAAAACAACACATTTTTTTTTTGAAAGCACCAAAGTTCCTTTCATTGATGTCTAGTTCAATACTGGCATTGTCCATTTTTTCTAGGTTATTTAATCCTACAACTTTAACTTTAGGATTTATAACTTGTTCTTCATTTACATCACATACCTCAGCAAGTTTACTTTTTAGTAATTTATGTGCTTCGGTGACACTTTCCTCATTCAATAAGTTTATGACTATTTCATCTTTTTTCTTGATAACCTTCTTCGTTTGCATTGATTTATCCTTTATCAAATACTGAGATACCTTTTTGTTTAATTCATCAATACTCTCATCATCTTTTTTTTTAATATAATATTATTAATTTAATATATATTTGTTATTGACTTATATATATATGTACACACACACTTATCTAAAATAGATATCATTATCCGCTATTTCGAATTTTATTTATTAATGCCGAATTTTGATTATATATATATTTCAACGTGTATTCTATGTATAACAATATTTCCTTAATTAAATTAAATCTGATTATGCACATCAAGGTCTTACATAATTTTTCTGTGTAATAATAATTTTTAGTATAATTATTATAATAATTATACTAAAATTATACCGTTTTTTATTGTTTCCAATTTTGATTATATATTACAATTATGAATGAATCTGGTCCATCACATTTTCTGATAATAACCATTAAACTCTAATATATGTTTACGATCGATCTTTTTGTTTTTACGTAGCATAATGAGGAAAAAAAATCTGTTTTTTTTTATATTATTAATGTGTTTCTGTTTCATAGCGATTCTTTAATTTAGTTTTCTGTGAGAATTTTATCAAAAGAGTTAATAAAAATAGTATTTTTATCGTAGATAATTTAGATTACCGTTCATCATTCTTTTGTTAGCACCAAAAGTGAAATTTTTTTAAACCGTTATAACTTGATCACTACACTGTATAAGTTCTACAAAAATCATGATTGTTATAAATAATACTGACTGCGCAAATATCAAGTTATTTCACTAATTATTTCCTGAGGAAAAAACTCAATGATTGAAAAATAAAGTTTTTGTTTCCTACCTATAGAAGCCTTGCATTTTACAGGCCAAGTAAATCAAAGAAAGAAGGCATAAATCATATAAAAAATTTGGATCCCGACGGATTTTCTTGAATCTTTACTTGTAGCTGCTTATTAGCTTTATTCAATATATTTTTTCGAAAACTTAAGGTTAAATCTTACACCAAAGTAAATGAGTTACGATTTTAACTTTTTTTTAAATTTGGTTTTATTAATGTACATTTAAACGATTGAGAGCTCACGTAATCCATATTACGGCAAACAGAATGAAAAAATATTTTTATAAAAATTTTTACGAAAAAAATTTTTGAAATCACAATACAGATAAATGAGAGAGACAATGCTTCAAAATAAGAATAGATTCATGATGACTAAATTGATGTACTTAAATGCCCGCTCTTTAGGTCAGATCTTGATCCTTTGAGCCACCATGCATATTGAAAAATTTCCATTTTAAAACGTTAAACATATAATTTTTAATTAATCATATTAAGGCCTAGAGACCTATCAGCAATTTATAGCAAATTCTTATCCTACTTTCTACTGTCTAAATACTTATATACATGAGTATTTATATGTATTTAGCAAAACCATGTCTGTTCCCCATTGAAACGTTGCACTTACAAACTAATGCTCCTACACCCGCAATGATTTCTTGTGGATACAGTTTATAATACAAATTGCTCGCATTTACCGAAAAAAGGAATTAGTCATTGTTTGCTGGAAGTCAAGGGGCTGTCGGAGCGAACGTTACTGATTGTGACCTCATCTTGCGCCTTAGTTCTCATTATTTGCTGTCAATATACTTCAAATCAATAAAAATCAAATTGATAATTGTTCCTTATTGTGTAAGTGACTTCGGAACACAGTGTTTTTAGTGATTTAAGTATTAAAAAACTTTTTAAAAATATTATCATAGAATATTGCACGAAAGAGTGTCGATCCTCTTACTGATTCTCACTTTCATCGTCGCCTCCACCTTGCGCCGCACTTTGCATTGTTTGGCTAAATTACATACATTGGTGTACATATTAACCCTGCTTAAAATACTCAATAGGGATTGATTAAATTTTTAATCGGATTCAAAACTGACTCTCAATCCCACTTTTTGTATTAGAACTCAATTAAAATAAGATAGGGTTGATAGGAGTCGATAAATTTCAATATGGAAATCAACAATTAAAATCGATGTTTGATACGAACGATACGAACGACTTTGATAGTCATCTTTCGTATAGAATTCTATCAACTTACATCGATTTCAATCGATTCTATCGATTTAAATTGAGCTCTATTGCAAAAAGTGGGATAAATTAAGATATAGCTTCAAATTCGTATGAAAATTTAATCGATCTCTAGCAACTATTTTTAACAGGGAAGGCACGAGTAAATATATAGTCTTATAATACGCACTTCGGAGCACCATTTATGTGCGATAAATGAATGTATGTACTTATTATTTATGATCCAAAATATTTTTGAGGTTAGGAAAACCAGAACATGTCGACCAATCAGCGTGGCTCTGACATCCCCTATACAAATTTGTTTGCTCTTTTACAAAAATGGCTACTTAACCATTGCAGCAATCAAGCACCAAGAGCCTAACCTAATCACCCATACGCCAACCTTTGTCCTAGAGCTGAACCAGTTAATGCACAATCTCTGGTTCACTCCAAGCTCAGCACAAGTACTGCTTACTGAGCCATTTTTCCATTGCAGGTTCTGTTTCTGTCCTGGTATTTTCAGGTTAAAGAAGCTGCTTTAGCCTAATCTCAATACACAGGCCCAAACCGAGTCATTGAACTTCTTAATAAAGCCTGCTACCGCATCAACCTTAATAAGATTTCCAAGCTCGTATCCCGAATAGTTCGTTTAATCAGAACAATGGAAAAAAAATTATTGATTATCGACCATTAATTTGGTATTTTCCTTCTATTTTAAGTTTTTCTCAGTAAATTGGTTATTTTGATTGATTTAAAATCGAACTTTCTCTCAAGAACAGTAGCTAAATAGACTGTTTAAGGGGCCATTTTTTCCAGTTAAATGTTATTTGATATTGATTTAAAATCTGAAACTTCTCACGAACAGTAGCTAATAGACTGTTATATGGGGCCCATATTTCCTATTAACAGTAGTGAAATGATGACGGTTCTCAAAGCCCGATACGCGATAATCTTTAGCACAGTAAAAATACATTTTACTTTTTTAACATTAGTATGATGATTTTAATAGAATTTAGTAAGTTAACTACAAATTGGTGTTTTTTTGTGTGGTGTGGGGAGGCGTGTGGGGGGGGGGGGCAATTGAAAATTTCAAAAAATAACATAAATATGAACGATTTTAATGTTATAATGGGGGGGGCACGTGGGGGCTGTGGGGGTGGGTGGGGGAGTATACGCAAATAACTATATAATATAGAAGATAATATGTAATAGTTTTTCATTTCAAATTAGTGCCCAAAAATTGGACGATAGTTAACCGTTATTAAATTGTGCATAACTGATTTCATTTGAATGATATTGAGATTATAATGATAAAGTGACATATATGGGTATAAATAAAAGTAGTTTGAATCCGAAATGCGCGCAAATGAGGTTTGAGTAGATTTAATCAGGAAAAGCTGATAATTTGCGTTTTTTCTCTTAAGGGGGCATCCTAGGCAATTTAACCAATGGATTTCGATTCAGCGTGAAAAAATACATTAAAAAATATGTGTAGAAGTCGAATGAAAGTAGTTCCAAAGCCTAAATAACTGCCAACGAGCATTTTAAATATGAAAAATACGATTTTAAGCAATAATGCGCGTTTTTCTCTTAAGGGGGCAATTCTACGGCAATTTAACCAATGGATTTCGATTCAGCGTGAAAAAATACATTAAAAAACATGTGCAGAAATTAATTTTTTCCATTTTTTCTAGGCTTCGCATGGCAATTAATACATTTTTATCGAAAATTTCCATATTTGGGCACCATTTTTGATGTTATGTAATAACATTTGAATATCGGGACTATTTTTCCCATATTCTAGAATACTTCATTATAGCATACCAAATTTCTTATAGCATACCAAATTTCATTATCCTAGCTCATTTCGTTTGGGAGATGTTTGATTTTGTCACAAAAATCCCAAAACACGCCACTGTGCGCGCCCCCTTTACTGTACAGCGCATTTGCAAGCAGCTCACTCAGAAAGGAGTACAATCGCATAGACAAGTTTATGTGAGCCATTGAAAAGAACATACTGGTTGTGTCTACCAGGGAGCCTGGGCCATATGTAAGGCGCAGCGAGAACAAGAACAACGATTTTCAACCACGGATCTACGTAAGATCTTACGTTAGATTTTATACAAGATCTTATGTTCATCATATAAAAAATTATTTTCATCAAATATTCATTTACGATCTTACGCAAGATCGCGTACGAGATCTTACATAAGATATTATGTAAGATCGTTTACAAGTTATTACATCAAATTTATATAAATTCTTATGTAACAACTTATGTTCCACTTAAAAAAACTATTTTGATAATAATTTACTCAAGATTTTACACAAAATCTCACAGAGGATCTTAAGTAAATTATCAATAACGATGTTTTCCTTTATGTATTATATAAGTTCTTACTAAAGATCTCGGGTAACACTTAAAGTAACACTTTTTCATTGATTATTTACTCAACATCTTATACAAGATCTTAAGTGCATTATCAACAAAAATTATTTTTGTAAGTTAAACATTAGTCCTTATATAAGAATTTATATAAGATCTTATGTAAAGACTTGTAAAAGAGTTTACATAATATTTTATGTAGGATTTTGTACACGATCTTGCAAAAGATCTTAAATGAATGGTTTATGAAGATTATTTTTCTTATCATGATCGTAAGATCTTGTAAGTGATCCTATGTTATATCTTACGTAAGTTCGTGGTTGAAAATCGATGATAAGATCTTGTATAAGATCTTGGACAAGATCTTGTACTAGATCTTACGTAAGACCTAATCACAGGTCTTGCAAAATAATTTCAATAGGGAGTGGTTTAAAGATTGTTACTGAATGCCAAATATTTGCCAATAATGTAGTCTCTCCAAACATTTTATAATTTGCTACTATATTTTGTTATATTTCTTCTACCATGATGTATAAAATAATTTACGCCCTTTGGCCCTTTGGTCACGGCATTAATAAACACGTTGATTAATTGATCAATTTTCCATCCTCCAAACAAACTTAGCCTTTTTAATATTTTTATTAATTTACATTATATTTAAAATTAAATATTTAAAACTATTGAGACTAAATCATTTTGTGTTTTTATAGGCTTTGCTAACTTGCATGGAGACACAATTTGATATGGTTATTATTGATAGACCTATTATTCTCCAAACTCTTTATCAGTTGCATAACTGTTTATGTGATCGCCGGATTTTAACATGGGAATTTTTCTTAAATCGCTTCGATACATTATTTATAGAAGCTCAAATTAACCTTGAACGGATAGGTGAAATAAACTATTTTCGAGGTAAGTGCAAGAAAATATTCTCACATTTCAGAAAATGTTCGCAATTTTTTATTTCAAAATTCAATAAAAATATACAATTTTATGTTGAACTAAATTACTCATTCAAATGCATTAGAATGCTGCTTTCTTTAGTAAAACTGTAAATGTAGAATGTTTATTAAATCTATCAATTATTAATATTTACTATGTAAGTTATAATTCGTTCTTGTACACCAAGAGCGATTTAAGTAAAATGATCAAGCATTTGATAGACACATTATCAGAAAGCGAAAAAAAAACTTTAAAGCCAAACATTATACTGCAATGGAGTCGTACGGTAGAGTCGTGCGATAAAGTCCCAAAGGCTATCGCGCGGAATCATTTGTAAACGAAAAATCGTTGTCTAATGACCTGGTCTTGCCTCGGCTGTTTAGATATACTCTGTCTCTGCGGATTGTAAAAAACGGCGGAATCCTGTGCTTGGCTCACGTGGGAATATGTTTAGAGGCTAGGTTTAATACACGCAAAAAATAATTCTCAGATAATTTAATACTCAAATAAGATTTGAGATTAACAGGCGTTGTCACATTTATTTACTCAAATGACAACTTTCTTTAACTACACTTAGATTGCTCAATTAGCACTGTATCCACCCGCTTGTGTGTATATGCAATGAGACAAGACGATTATCGAGATTGATCGTTGCTTTTTAGATTCAAATAGTATCCGCAAAATCACTCTAATGTACATTCGTGCTTCGATGCACTTTGCAATTAATGTGATAATTCGCGAAGGAAAGAAAAAGATTGTTGAAAAATCGTTGTACAGCAAAATTGCATAAGCATTAAGAGTGCAATGTGTCGTGCAGAAATCTTATACAGGGTGGACCATTTTAATCTACAATGGGAAATATCTCAGAATCATGGTTGGATACAGAAAAATGTTTTAGACAAAAGTTGTAGAGGTCAAAGGAGGTCAACTGTTGGTACCAACGAACTTAACCTTGAACTTGTTTTTGAAGGTTATTTCAAGGTCAAGTTCATTTTTTTAAATAGGAACACCTATTTTTGATACCGGATTTAAAAAGAGCGGAAACTTTTACGTTCAAAATGATATTTTCATCAAGGTCAGGGGAGGTCATATGAAGGTTAAATTTAGGAAAATTGTTAAATAATGGGTGTAGATCGGAATAACGGTTGGAAACATTAAAATGTTTTTGAAAAAAGTTATCAAGGTTGAAGAGTATCATCTTCTGGTTGTAAAAAACCTTGACCTTGAATTTGGTTTTGAAGGTTATGTCAATGTCAAAGTGATTTTTCAAACGAGAACTTCGTTTGATCTCCGATTTGGTAAAAATAAGAGAATGCGCGTTGAAAATGCTAATCAAGGTCATGGTAAGGTCATGTCAAGGCCAATTTACTGTGCACTCGAAAAGTTAATAATAAATATTTGAAGGTCAAAAGACATCAAAGACCTTGAGCATTTGACTAATTGTAAGGTAAATTTAGCCTAAAATATCAAAAAAATTACATGAATTCCATTAATTTTTTAAAGACAAATCTTTCTCACTTAGTATTTTACATTTTTTAAAAGATAGAAAATCAGTCAAGTACCTATAACTTTTTCAAAGTCATTTACTTCATATTTTTAGCGCTACCCAGAAACAACGACGTAATAGGATGGTGTTTCCTTTGGGGTGCTTTATTACAGTGAGTCCCCTTGCCTGTCACTTTTCGTTTTGAAATTAACCATTGTATGTGCTCAAACTGCCGACCGTTTGCATCGATACACAGTTGCAATCTTCTCAAAAAATGTATTACCGTGGAAAGCAAGACATTTCTTGGAATTGCTGCACAAGCTGTTCGTATGCGTTCCATCATGTCTTCTCGTGTCGTCGCGAGAACATATCTTTATTCAGTAGTTAATTATGGTGCACCACCACATTTTGCACGGAATTTAATAACATTTCTGAAGAATAGGAATAGGATATTGCGGCATCGGCCTCTGAAGAAGGCTTTGCTTTTTGGGAAATTTCCATCGCAGATGTGATCCTTGCCGTTTCCCACTTTTCCTCGCGCGCTGCGGGTGAGGACGGTATCCCTTTTGGAATGGTAGCTAAATCTCTTCCTGTTATCGGTCTGCGACTTGACATCCTGTTTAATTCATCCCTTTTGCGTGGCGTTTTCCCAGAGCTCATTTATTGCCACTAAAAAAGACTGTCGCTCCCTCCTCGATCTCTGATTTTCGGCCCATTGCTATCTTGAGATGAAAATCTCAGTTTCTGGATTCTAATAACATCCTGAATCCCCTTCAGGCGGGTTTTATGCGTGTCCACAGCACGCAGACTGCGCTACTTAAGCTTACGGAGGATATTCTTCTTAGTGTTGATTATGTCGAGGTGCTTGATGCCAATAACAATAATAAACTTTCTAAACTTGTGACATTTCTTCTCTTGTTTGACTTCAGCAAGGCCATCTATACCATCTCCCCAACTAGACTGCTCCGTAGACTGATTAAGATGGTGTTTTCCAGAAACGTGCTCTTGTGGATCAAGTCTTATATCTCTGACCGGCAACAGAAAGTTGTCACTAAAACTCTCGGATAGTCCAACTGGCTTTCAACCAATCTTGGGGTCCCACAGGGCTTGGTTCTCGGCCCCCTACTTTTTAGTCTCTGCATTAACAATATCGCGGAGACGCTAAATATAAGTCACATCAAGCATCTGCTTTACGCAGATGATCTCCAGATCTACACGCAGGTGGAGATGTCTGAGCACGCTTGACAGATGCGGTGAGATTGGTGTCAGGGTGGGCGAGGGTATCTGGTCTCCATATAAATGTCCTAAAGACTAAGGTTATTTATTTTGGATCCGATCACAATGTCAATATTTTGAACGACCTTGGTCACCCGGGCATTGAACTGGAGGCTGGGACTCTTGTCCCCTTTACTAGCACAGTGAAAAACCTCAGGTTAATCATAACCCACATCGAGTGCATAACAAAGCGTGTCAATCGCGCACTATACGGTTTAACGTTCTTCCGGGCTTGCACTGCCGAGGCCCTGCGCAAACAGCTTGCCGAAGCCCTGATTATTCCACATTTGGATCACTGCTCGATTGTGTACCTTGACGTATCCAAGGATCTTCGGGTTCGACTTCAGCGTCTCCAGAACGCATGCGTACGTTATATCTGTGGAGTCAGCCGGTACGACCACATCTCCCCTCACCGGCAAAAGCTGCGTTGGTTTACTGTGAAACAGCGAGTATATTACTTCTCCTCACTGCTTCTTTACAAAATTCACCGCATCACCAAACCTTCTTATTTGTGCGACCTCTTTATAAAAAACTTCGCTCGTACATCTGCCACGTCTGGTATGATTACGATACAAGAAGAGATTGATGGGACCATATATGAACGTAAAGTACAAGATGTACTTTATGTTCCGGATGGGCCCCTTTTCAAGATGTTTTTCAAAGTGAAAGAGCCTACGGAATACCATGCAGCTCAAGCTAACGGATATGAAAAAATTAAGCTCTGGCATGAGCGGATGGGGCACGTAAATGTGCGCGCGGTCAAGCACACGTGCGAACAGCTCGGCATCGACGGAGTTGCGGGCGACAATTTTTTCTATGAGGGATGCGTCTTGGGAAAGCAGTCCCGCCGTCCTCACCCGAGCGTAGGATTAGAGAGCAATTACCGCCCAGGACAAAAGATACACACAGATGTATGCGGGCCTGTAAACATAAGCTCGCCAAGCGGCACGCGATATTTCCGGATCTCGGACAACGGGACGGAGTATACCTGCAGGGAGTTTCAAAACTTCTTAAAAGATAGAGGTATAATTCATGAATTATCGTCGCCGTACATTCATGAACAGAACGGACATGTGGAACGCGAGATTCGCACACTCGTAGAAAGTGCCCGCTCAATGCTACACGCAAAGAAGATAGATAAAAAGTTATGGTCTGACGCAGTTAACATCGCGTGTTACATCTTGAACAGAACCATACTGAAGCCAGGAGACTCAACCACTCCATTTGAGAAATGGTTCCACCGAAAGCCCACCATAAAGCACTTGAAAATCTTCGGTGCTCAAGCTTACCTGAACGTGCCAAAGGAAAAGTGGCACAAGTTCGACCCAAAGAGTAAGCCGGTAATCCTCGTCGGTTATGATGATGAGTCGACCAACTACAGATTGTGGAACAGTTCATCGCAAAAAATTCAGATCAGCAGTGATGTAACTTTCAATGAGAGCGCCATGCCAAGCACTGAAGCAGGGGCCGAATCTGCGACGTTCAAAATCGTATTTGATCCGGAAGAGCGAAATGAGCCAATCGCTCCGATCGAGCAACAGGAGCCACAGCTGGAAGAGCAGATCGAGCAGATCAACGAGAAGAGGTCATCCAGCAAGAAAATGATCCAGAAATCCAAGATGAGCCGGCACCCGCTGATGAAACGTTGAACAGGTAATAAATGAAAATGCTCGTGAAGTTCGACAATTACGTGACAGAAATCGATTACGATTACCTGACCGATACGGTATCGCAGTTGCATATCTAGTTGATACCGTGCCGATGATTTATCAGGAAGCTGTATCGAGTGATAACGCTAAAAGATGGAAAAACGCCATGGACGAGGAAATGCAAGCCCTCGCCGAAAATCAAACCTGGACTTTATGTGATTTGCCGAAAGGCAAACGAGCAATTGAATACAGATGGATTTTCGCAATGAAACGTGATGCAGCAGGGAATCTGAAAAGATATAAAGCGAGATTAGTAGCAAAAGGGTTCCGACAGCGACCGGGGATAGATTTCTTTGAAACCTTCGCACCTGTAGTCCGCTACGAATCAATTAGAATACTTCTCGCAATAGCAGCGAAAGAAAATTTTCAAATTATGAAGTTTGATGTCAAAACGGCGTTTTTGTACGGAGAACTTCAAGAAGATATATATCTGGAGCAGCCTCCAGGTTACACGGATGAGATTCAACCCAACGCAGTCTTGAAGCTACACCGCAGTCTCTACGGAATGAAGCAGTCACCGAGATGCTGGAACGAGAAATTCACGAGGTGTCTGAAAGAGTTTAACCTTGTGAACATCGCCAGTGACAAGTGTGTGTTTAGTGGTGTAGTGCAAAATTACAAAGTGTATTTGGCTGTGTATGTAGACGATGAGTGAGAGTATGAATGCAATAGAGAGTGTTTTAGAATATTTGAAATGTAATTTTAAAATCACCGTAGATCGTGCCGATGAATTTCTTGGCTTTGAAATCAAGCGCGACCGCGAGAATCGAATGTTAAAGATAAGCCAGTCCGGGTATATTAAAAAGGTGTTGGAAAATTTTAATATGCATGATGCAAATTTCTCGAGTGTACCAGCGGAGCCTGGCTTGTCTTTACAAAAGCAAACAAATGTATCAGATCCTAAAATACCGTATCGTGAAGCCGTAGGTTCATTACTGTTTGCTGCGCGAGTAAGTTGGCCTGATATCGAGTATGCAGTAAACTACGCAAGCCAGTTCTTAAGCTGCTACGATGAAAGTCATTTGCAAGCGGTAAAGAAGATAATACGATAATATTATTTAAACGGCACGCGTGATTATGGAATAGTTTACGGAAACAGTGGGAGTACGATAAACGCGATCGGATTCACAGATGCTGATTTCGCCGGGTGCATAGAAACGCGAAAGTCTAGAACTGGTTTTGTCTTCACCTTGAACGGTGCAGAAATTTCGTGGTCTAGTAAGTTGCAAAAGGTTGTTGCTGCGTCAACAGCCGAATCGGAGTACATCGCGTTATATCACAGTAGCAAAGAATCTGTTTAGTTACGCCGCATACTAAATGAACTGGATGTTGAATGCAAAGTCATCCCAGTATTTGTCGACAATCAAGCAGCTATAAGAATCGCGAGCAATGCTAACGATCATCAACGCTCGAAGCATATCGACGTGAATTATCATTTTACTCGCGATGTAACTTACCGCGGTGAAGTAGACATTAAGTACGTGCCATCACAAGAGCAATTGGCCGATATCTTTACGAAACCTCTCCCAAAACAACAGTTTATATATTTGAGAGGAAAACTAAATGTCATCGGAAATTAAAAGTAAGTGGGAGTGTTGAACTATACGAGGTATACTTTGAATATCCTGCGCCGTAGTTCAGCTTTCTGATTTATTGCGCGCCGAGTTTTGGATCCCACGCAGGGCCATAAACCTATCGGTCCGCCGGCCGATGCGACGCCTGAACCGACGACGACGCCGTCAACGTCCGAAACTACCAAGAGAAGGGATAATCCCTCAAAGGTCGTATCTGGCATATTTGGCAGCTACAGCGAACTGCACTGGACAATCAGTCGAGCGACAGCCCCCACAAGAGTAACTGCGCTTACTTGGTTGTCGCCTCTTTCCATCTTTCGGTTCTGTATTTACTTTGAGTTATAATAAACATACACTATTATCTTTATTCTGCTGAGGCTGTTGAATTTAAGCAATATTCAATATATCTATCTATCTATCTTTCTTTTTCCACAAGTAATCCACAAATCCACACTCTAATCGCACACGATCACTACTCTCTCTCTCTCCTCTCTCCCTCTCTTTCTCTCACACACACTACAACACACACACACACACACACACACACACACACACACACACACACACACACGCGCGCGCGCGCGCGCACACACACACACGTGCGCGTAATCATTACGACTAACCTCCTCTACAAACACACCGCGCACCGCAACAAATTTCTCGCTCACGCTACAATCTCTCACCTCGAAACTTCGCCGATCTCTCTATCGCTCCAGCTCTCCTCTCCAACTCATCTTGATCTCGTCCCACCCGCGTCTTCTTCTTCGCCTTCATTGTCTCCGCTCTCCTCCGTGCGTCCTCTCGTTCAGGCCGCCAACATCCACGTCCTGGTGCGTTGGCTGCCGCTCTCGTAACTCGCTCTCGCTTTTACTCGCTCTTTCTATCTCCACACACGACCCTCCGCAAAACCCCACAAAAAACTCCCACACTCGACGTACGCCCGCACTCGTCGACGGCTCGAGGCTCTCGGGTCACGCGCCGCGTCTTAACCGCTCTGGCCCGCTCTCTCCGCTTGGCCAATCACCGCGTGTCTCTACGGCCCGCGTTAAATATCGACAGCTCCACGAGTCTGTTTTAAGACTGAAAACAGACTATTTTCTCCGTGCTTGCCCCTTTCTCACGAATCTTGTGCTCGCCCGTACTCCCATTGGCTCTTCGCGTCTTCTTGCCGTTGCCGCGCACACGCATCGCTCTTTCTCTCTCACTCTTACATACAAAGTACAGGTCACTGTCACAGCAGCGTACAGGTTCGCGCCCGCGACACACATTCCCGAAATCTTATCCCTCGATGGTGATTCCTCGAAACAGCTGCTGCTCGTCGTCGCTCTTCTGTTCACTGGAACCTTCCTTTCCTCTCCTCTCGATGATGCTTCCGATGATGTCCGCTCGCACAAAAAACCAAAACACACTTGCGTTAATAATTGCGAATCGCAATTATTATTTCTGCGAGAAAAGACGGTCGCATTTTTTTGAAATATATTTTTAAAAACTCAATGTTAAATCTTACTCCTAAGTATATAAATTACGATTTCTACTCCGATATGTTAAGTGATATTGTTTAGTAAATTTGATTTGATTAATGATACATTTAAACAATTAAGAGCTAACATGATCAATATGGCTGCACAAAGGATGATAATATATTATAAAGATGTATTGACGCATAAAAATTTTGATACATAACATTACCCTTTTCTGTTCTCAAAATAACAGATAAATAAGAGAGAGAAATAATGCTTCAATATAAAAATAGATTCATGATGACTATATTGATGTACTTAAATGCCCGCTTATTAAGTGAAATCTTGATCCTCTAAACAGCCATGTATTTTCAAAAGCCTTCATTTTAAAAACTACTTAAACATATGAATTATTAGTTAATCGTATTAAAGCCTAGAGGTACTAAATCAGCAAAAAATTCTTATTTTTTACTTCTTCTGTATATGAGTATTTATATGTACTAGGGAACATACTAGCGCTCCGGGCGCCCGTAATTTTTGATAATTGTATTCTATATCATCATTAAATTTTATATGAATCTTAATATTATAATTTTGTATTTAACATATTTGTTATCAATCACTCAAATTTTTTTACCTATAACCATTTTTTTACATATGAACTGTAACGAGCACTCGAATTTCCTGCGCTCGTATGCCGCGCGATGCAAAGACTAGCATAGCATACGACGTCAGCGGCCAGCGCCGACAGGTTAGGTCCGGGCGCGAGAGAAAGAACAGGTCAGACTCGAGTTCGCCACGGTCGCGACTACACCTACGCTATCCGTCACCCATCCGTGGATCATCCACCACACCCGGCGCATACGGAGATAACGTGATCGCAGCAACGACTGAAGGGACGCCTTCAGCTCCGAGAAGGATTAGCTCCGACTCCTGAGGATCGTCGTGGAGGTCGCGAGACGACGAGGCATCCGCGTGCCGCCAGCGAACGAGTAAGTGGCGATACCTTTTCCGAGTTTCCACGCGAAGCCGCCAGGGGTCGAGACTAGCTAGCTGCCACCGAGCCGTCGACCCGGCTTCGCCTGTGCTATCTGCGCACGTTCCTTGAATTCCTTCCTTAACATCTTGAAAGAGATATTACAAAAGGTATAATATATCAACCTTCTGGTTATCCGAATTGCACGACTTGTTATTCGAACAACCCGAGTTCCTCGTCCACTGTAAGGGTCAAACGCGGAGAAAGCGTGATACACTGGGCGCATCACGCATTTATATCGGTAAATTAGCGAGCTAACGCACGAGCGATAGCGTTGCACTCCGTGGCTAACGTCCGCGCGCTATCGCCCGGCTCACATCTAGGATACAGCCACACGCATTATAGAGTCAGATCGCGGTGACGTACGGCATCTTCCTGGCCATATGACGTTCGTTAACCACCCCGTTACAACTGGCGCCCACCTGTGTACAGCGGTTGCGAGAAAAATTGGGAAAAAAGACAGAATCAACGCAATAGTATAGCCGAGCGCGGCTCCGATTTCGAAGGAGCAGCGTAGCAACAGCGCTTATATGACCAGCGGGCAAGAGGACGCGACAAGCGAGCAGCGCTGACGTGAACAAAGCGTGTTTATGCTGCGCAAACTGTCGTCGAGCAGCGCGAAGCTCGAAGTCAGCGGCTGTAAGTATGAGTGAGTGAGAAAGAGAGAGAGAGAGAGAGAGAGAGAGAGAGAGAGAGAGAGAGAGAGAGAGAGAGAGCGAGAGCGAGAATTCGAAGTGAGAATCGGCGCAGCGCCGAGTTTGCAGACCGCTTGTCGTATCACGCTAATTCGGGCCGAAGGCAGCGCGGAGAGGGGGTTCGAGCAGCACACAACGCTGCACGGAGAGAGAATCATGTTCGCGTCTACGAGAGAGCGTACAGTCGAACGACAACGCAATAGCCTATACACTCGCTGCGTCGAGCAGCAAATCGAGTCTCACGGAATAGGCTATAGGTATACTCGCCGCGCCAAATAGCGAGTCGCGGATTTAGACGGCCAACTCTTCGTGCGCACTGGTACACAAAGACGCGCGGCAGATGGAACAGCTGATCCGTCGGTGTAGTAGGCCTCTCACACTCGCACGATTAAAAGTGTCGCGTGCACAGCGTGTAGCTTGGATCTTCGCGATCTTTTTCAATTTTAGCAGCAGGAAAAACTCTTGTAAACGAGAACAGAAGTGGCAGTGCCGCCGGACGCGATTTACTTTTGGGTAGTTATTTTAGTATACAGAGAAACCACTGCAAAGAAAACTGCAGAGGTAGAATTCCTTTTATTTTTCTTGAACGTTTTGTTTTTGAAGCAAGCAGCGAAATTTTTTCAGAGGTGAAAATTTTGCCCGCATTTAAAATCTTTTACAG
Organism: Pteromalus puparum; assembly: GCA_012977825.3. Lineage (NCBI taxonomy): Eukaryota > Metazoa > Arthropoda > Insecta > Hymenoptera > Pteromalidae > Pteromalus > Pteromalus puparum. The sequence continues at coordinate 35,738 of VCDM03003266.1, forward strand.
AGATGAAAGTTTTAGTTCTTTTTGGGAAACTTTTGCAGAGGTGAAAGTTTTGATTTGAGTCAAAATTTTGCAGAGGTGATGTTCGCGTTAGTCAGTAGCTTTAACGCTGAGGAAGCAAGAAAGAGCTGGAGTTTCGATTTAGCTTTTCTGGAAGGCCATGGCAACGCACGATCGCTCGCTTGTTCCCTCTCTCTCGCTCTCTCCACAGTACCTGTTGCTCGGCTGGAACGCCAGTCGAGCCGTAGAGTCCTAGCTGAACACAC
>VCDM03003267.1:0-25000 GCA_012977825.3 Pteromalus puparum
TTGAACATGTTTATGTAGAGAGATTAACTGCTCAACTGTTGTGAGACTATAAATAGAGGTGGTATTTATACTCTCGGTATTAGTTGTCACTTAACTTTTAAAGTGAAATGATCGTTTACAAACGTCGTGGACGAGGTCTTGTTAATCGATTGCTCAATAATCTCCCAGTTGAACTTCATTTGCCAGGATATCAATACTGTGGACCAGGCACTAAACTTACTAAACGATTAGCTCGTGGTGATCCAGGTATCAATCCTCTCGACGTTGCCTGCAAGGAGCACGATATAGTTTATTCTCAGAATCGAGAAAACATTGAAGCTAGGAACGCTGCTGATAAAGTCCTCGCTCATAAAGCTTGGCAAAGAGTTGTCTTAAAAGACTCTGGTGTAAAAGAAAAAGCAGCTGCTTTTGCTGTAACAAGCGCTATGAAGTTAAAATCTAAATTTGGAATGGGGGTTCCATTCAAGAAGATAGTGAAAGCTGCATCAAAGTCAATCGTTCCCAGCAAATGTGCTCGTAAAGTCATTCTTTCAGCATTGAAAGGAGCTCGAAAAGCTGTTAAAGAGGCTGGTGGTAAACGAAACATTGGTATTCNAGTGGTAAACGAAACATTGGTATACCTCGTATTCTACCAGTCCCAACTAAAGTAGGAGGTTTCTTACCATTTCTCATACCTATATTCGCTGGTTTAAGTGCGACTGGTGCTATTGCAGGGGGAGCAGCTGGAATAGCGAAAGCAGTTAACGATGCGAAATCAGCTAAACTCGCTCTCGAAGAAAGTCATAGACATAATAGAAAAATGGGAGATATAGCTCTTGGTAAGGGTCTCTATTTGAAACCACATAAAACAGGGCTCGGCCTTCGTCTTAAGTCTGGAAATGGATTGAGGAAAAAAAAAAGTTCGACGAAGTAAGATTACCTCAGAGAGCCCTCACCAATATTGATCTCATAAAGTATGCTAAAATCTTAAAAATCCCATATTTCCGTGGGGTATTTATGCGTAATGCTCTTCCTATTGATGGACCTCGTTATCGTGAATCTGCTATTGTAAATTTGGACGATGCTACCGGCCCTGGTACACATTGGGTAGCCTATCGAAAAAGAGGCAGTGATGTGGTGTATTTTGATAGTTTTGGTGATCTTCAACCACCTCTAGATTTAATGTTGTATTTGGGTGTTAATCAAATAAAGTACAACCCTGAACGATATCAGGACTATGATACATTTAATTGTGGTCATCTATGTCTTGATTTCTTGAGTTCGAGGCTATATAAAGGAGTGGAGAAATGATTATCAAAACAGTATCAATTTGACTATCATGAACGATTCATTAACATTGAGTCTTTCAGGTACATCTACTATACTTGAAGCACAATTTTTCCCACCAATTGAACTTTCATCGAATAAAAGCTATGTTCTTGGTTTGGTTGAACTATTAACCTTCAATTCGATTCCAAACATAGATAACAACAAGTTCTACGTTGGTAAAGAAGTAATCTATCTACCAACTGGTAGTTACGAGATTGAAGATATAGACAACTATCTTCGTGAAACATTGGCTGCAAAAAACATACTTTTCAGTCTTAAGCCTAATAACAATACTCTTCGCAGTGTAATAGAGTGCAGTCATACGATTGATTTTCGACCAAAAGATTCGATAGGTCAATTGTTAGGCTTTACACAACGACTTCTTTCGCCAAATGTCTCTCATAGCTCTGATCTACCCGTATCCATTCTCAAAGTCAACGCTCTACGAGTCGAGTGTAACATCACTACCGGTGCCTATATAAACGGTAAGAAAGTGCATACAATACACGAATTCTTCCCTGCAGTGCCACCAGGCTATAAGATTATTGAAGTTCCTTCTCAAGTTATTTACCTTCCAATCACTGTGAAAAGCATAGATCAAATTCAACTTCGTATAGTTGATCAAGACGGACACTTAGTTAATTTTCGCGGTGAAGTAATAACAATCAGATTACATTTGAAGCAAGCGTGATGGGTATCGTTTACGGTCGAGGGTATATAAAGAATCAAAAATGCCGAAAAGTAATCAGTCGTCCGCGAACGTCAAGAACGCTAACACGACAAAACATTCAGTTTCTAAAAAGCATAGGTTTAAAAGTTGGTGGAAAGTAACGTGTGTATTTTTCTGCTGTCATAATGGAAGAGATTCTAAATATACAGTCACCCGTGACATTCGATGAGTCGATATCTCATTATGAGATTCACGCTCATCAGCCTTACAACTCTTCATCTTACAATAATAGTGATGAAATTCGTATTTCAGTGCAACATCAAGACTTGTGTCTTTTGCCATCGGCTAGTTCGCTTCATGTATGTGGTAGACTAACCAAAGCTAATGGTGCTCTCGTGACAAATACTAAATTAGTAAATAATGCTATTTGCCACATGTTTGAAGAAGTAAGATATGAGATAAATTCTATAGAGATTGATAAATGTAAAAATGTTGGATTAACTACCCTCATGAAAGGGTGGGTATCGATTAATCCCAGTCAAAGTCTGATCATACAAAATGCCGGTTGGCTCGACGTTGAGGAGAAAGAGAATTTGATAAATAGTGATGGCTACTTTGACATATCCATACCTTTGAGTATGATTTTAGGCTTTACTGAAGACTATCGTAAGATAGTTGTTAATGTGAAGCATGAACTCATTCTCACTAGATCGAGGAATGATTTGAATGCTGTTATACAAACACCTACAAAGGCTGCATCTGGGAATGATCCAGCGGAATACGAAACTTTTAAGATTGACTTGACGAAAATCGAATGGCTCATGCCATATGTAGTATTATCCAATCAGCATAAAATCCGACTGCTCAATTATATTCAGAAGAGCAAATCGATTGATATGAGTTTTCGTAGTTGGGAGTTGTACGAATATCCGCTGCTTCCCTCTACATCAAGACATGTGTGGACAGTCAAAACGGCCAATCAGTTAGAAAAGCCACGTTTCATTATTCTAAGCTTCCAGACAAATAGAAAAGGGGTGAGAGAAGTTAATTCTAGTCGTTTCGATCACTGCAATATCAGCAATGTTAAACTCTTCTTAAATTCCCAATACTATCCTTATGGAAATTTGAATTTGGATATTGAACGGAATCAGTATGCTATTCTCTACGATATGTATGCTAACTTTCAACGTGCTTACTATGACAAGAGTATTGAGCCTATGTTGAAAAAGCAACACTTCATCAGCTATCTACCTCTCATAGTCATCGATTGTTCAAAGCAGAACGAAGCTTTGAAAAACGCCTCAGTTGATGTCCGGCTCGAATTTGAATCAAAAGATAATTTTCCCGCTGGAACATCTGCTTATTGTTTAATCATACATGATCGTATAGTTCAGTATAATTCCGCAAATGGCGTTGTCCACAAACTTGTTTGAGGGTATAAAAGAACCCCACACTACTAGTCAATAAATCATTTCGTGATGGAGTACTTGGTAGATATGCAAGGCTTCAAGCAACAGGGCAATGACTTCATCCTCAAGGAGTTGTCTATAGTTTCTCTGAGAGACCAAAGCGAGCCTCTTGTACTGCTTTTCAAAGAACCTTTTTGCTGGCGTCGTCTCACAGATAAATATAAACGAGAAAACACCTGGTTGGAACATCATCATCACGGTATACCCTGGACAGCTGGAGAAATCGAATATACAGAAATTGGAAAGATACTTCGAGAAGCCTTGCACGATTCTAGCACCGTGCTAGTCATGGGATCTCTGAAGAAAAAATGGTTGGAACGTTTCAAGTTCAATGTTGTCGATATTGCTGAAATGGGCTATCCACCACTAGACAAGATCAAACTTGTAACCGTTTGCACTCATCATAATGGCGCGTATAGAGCCAGCTGTGCTCTTCACAACGTACGGCTTATGAAGAAATATATGCAAGAGCAATGTATTCCCTTAGAAAAGGAAATGGAGTGGGAGTAAGGTCCTATAAATACCGGACACCTTTTGTTTCTTACATCATTTATGCTTTGTATGTACACCATAGATATTTTAATTCTGCTGACAAGATGGGACAGTCTCATAGTACAACAAAATCTAAGAAGAATGATATTAAACGGCACATATTCATTCGTAAATACAATTTTTTTAAATCAACGAGACAAACTTATACATGGCAAACTTACTCGAGAACACGCATAGGTTGAAAAAAATATTTCACGGAGAGGTTAGGTTAGATGGATGAACCTCACGGATGGGAGCGATGGTTGGGGCTCCCATCACCTATAAATATGAGAAAACTTCCACATATTGCTTATTTATATTTTGTACATCATGGGTTCACCACCTAGTAGTGCAGGATATAAGCCTCTTCCTAATTCGAAAAATGAGAAAAAAGATGAAAAAAAGGAGAATTCGTGGAAACAGTACACGCAAAAGTTTTCCACAAACACTCACTCTATGCCTGAGAAAGAGGGTTATAAGAGATTCTAACTCTCGAGATGCTAAACTAGTCTGAGCTTGTACGGCTACTCACGAGTGGTGGTGGGGGAAGCAATGATTGAGCAGGATAAATGCTATAAAAACAAGCAGCATATCTTGCAAATTAAACATTCATCATCATGGAGTCAAACAAGAATCATCAACAAGGAAAGTCTCCTTCCGCAGATGCTGCAAGACCATCTAAACCCGAGATAAAGAAGGAAGAAGATTTTCCTTGGATTAGGAAACCTACTCGCCCCAAGATTGTAACTGGAAAAACAACGTCCAATAAAGTGGATGGATAAAAAGACATGAGCTCTTATTAGAGCTAAAACAATCGGCCCTTTTCAGGGCCACCATATATATTAAAACGTAAAACATACTATTGAATGTAGATGTCATAATAGCCAGATGGCGCTCTCATCAGTAGTAAAGTGGTGGGAGAAGGCTCGCGAGATGATTGGCTCGGCACAGCTCTCGCGAGTTGTATAAAGGAAAGCTCATTAAACTAAAAATTATTTTATCATCATGGAGCAAGCCAAGAGGATGACGACCCACGGCTGATAACACACCTGCTGCCGTGGAAGAAGTTCTGAAAGAAGCCTATAAGGATGGGTATATTGTACCCATTCTGAAGAGCACGAAGAAGTCAGGTGCTCGCTGGCTAAGGGCTAATTTACCGAAATAATCAGTCTTTTTCAAGACTAAAACAATCGGCCCTTTTCAGGACCATCATATCATAAACAATCGGCCCTTTTCAGGGCCACCAATTAATTTCAATGTAGAGCAAACTCGTATATCATAATCGAAGGAGCGTGGTACAATTACGTGGTTATTAACGTGCATTGTCCTACGGAGGACAAAGAGGAAGAAGTGAAGGATCTTTATTACGGAGCCTTGGAGCAATTAATCGACCAATTCGCGTCTTACGATACCAAAATAGTAGTGGGGGATTTTAACGCTAAAATAGGGAAAGAGGAAATGTTTAGGCCCACTATAGGCAAGGAAAGTCTGCACGAAACCAGCAACGATAACGGTATTAGAGTCATAAATTTCGCGGCGGCAAAAGATCTTATAGTAAAGAGTACGTGCTTTAAGCACAAGGATATACACAAAGTAACGTGGACATCGCCGGACGAAGTCACGACTGACGTAACTTGACGTAAGAACCTATAGGGGGGCGGATTGCGACTCGGATCATTTTCTAGAAGTGGCCAAATTAAGAGCCAAATTAGTAGCTGGGCAAAATAGTAAACGGGCGAGCAAAGTAGAAACGTTCGATATTGAAAAGCTACGGAACGGGATAGAACGAATTAAGTATCAAGTAGAAATAAGGAATCGGTTTCAGGTACTCGAAGAAACGGATGCACCGACGGAACGGAGGTAGATGACGACCCGTCTTTGGGGGGATATCGAAAAAGCGATAAAAGAGGCCGCGAATATAGTACTAGGTAGAAAGAAAAAGCCAAATAGCAAACCATGGTTTGACGAAGAGTGCGAACTCTGGTTTGAAAGGCGCAAAAATGCCAAATTAGACAGCGTACACAATGGAGGCGATAGGGCCGTAGAAGAGTACCACGAAATAAGAAGGCAAGTGGGGGCGATTTACAGGAACAAAAAGCGCGAGTATCAAAAGAATCAGATTAGAAAAATAGAAACTAATAGTAAGGAAAATAACCCGCGCGAGATGTACAAAGGAATTAACGCTATTAGGAAGGGTTTCCAGAGTAGATCGCAATTAATGAAAGATGAGGGCGGGAATCTCGTTACAAGCGAAAATGAACTGCTAAAGCTGTGGAAAGGATATTTTGATAAGTTACTAAACGTACATGAAAACTGCGAGGAAACGGGAGACGAAATCCACACTGCGGAACTCCATATGGAAGAACCGACCTACAAAGAAATAGAAGCCGCGATCAAAAAACTAGAAAACAATAAGGCCGCGAGAAACGATTCTATACCAGCTGAACTACTTAAATACGGAAGCACCGCGCTTACATTCAAAATTTTTGAACTAGTATGTGCTATTTGGAAAAATGAAACGATACCGAAAAACTGGAAAGAATCTATAATTATACCGATTTTCAAAAAAGGAGATAAGACAGATTGCAATAACTACCGGGGAATCTCACTTTTAGCTACCTGCTACAAAGTTCTATCAAACGTAATACAGGCCAGACTCACGCCCTTCGCGGAAGATATAATAGGAGACTATCAGTGTGGATTCCGGCGTAACAGGTCGACGTGCGATCAAATGTTTACTATAAGACAGTTGTTAGAGAAAAAATGGGAACATTGCGAAACAATACACCAGCTTTTTATAGACTTTAAAAAAGCGTACGACTCTATCAAACGAAGCAAAATGTATGAAATCCTTGTGTTCCTCGGAGTACCAAAAAAACTCGTGAAATTAATTCAAATATGTCTGAACGGAAGCACGGGAAAGGTCCGAGTAGGCGATAAAGTATCCGAATCATTCATGATACGCGACGGTCTGAAACAAGGTGACGGTCTCTCTACGGTACTCTTTAACTTAACGCTGGAATATGTTGTTAGAAAAATGCAGACTAGCGGGCTAGGTGCAACCCTTAACGGAAAAACACAAATTCTAGGGTATGCGGATGACTTGGACATACTAGGGGATAACGGTGCTGCGGTAGTGAGAAACGCGGAAAATCTCATAAATGCGGCTGGGGACACTGGGATAGAGGTGAGCAAATCGAAAACGAAATATATAATCATGGATAAATTGGGCATTTGCGAAGGTGAGGGTGATCTTAGAGTCGGAAATTATACTTTTGAAAAGGTTAGCGAATTCNGAATTCAGATATTTAGGCACAACTATAAATGATCGAAACGAAATCAAAGCCGAGATTAATAAGAGACTACATTCGGGTAATGCCTGCTTCTACGCCGTGAACAAACTACTAAAATCAAAACTGCTGTCTAAAAATGTAAAAATTAGGATATATAGGACTATAATAATGCCGGTAATCTTGTACGGATGCGAAACTTGGGCGCTCACTAAAGCAGAAGTAAAGCGTTTTAGGGTGTTCGAAAATAAAGTTCTGCGAAAAATATACGGGCCAAAGAAAGATGAGAAAACCCGGGAGTGGAGGCAACTGCACAACGACGAGCTACATAACTTATACGCGTCACCGAATATAAACAGAATAATTAAATCGCGAAGACTAAGATGGGCAGGGCACGTTGCAAGAATGGGAAATGATCGCACGGCAGCGCGTATAATGAAAGGAAAGCCAAATACGTCGCGATCTCTAGGTAGACCTAGACGCAGGTGGGAGGACAATGTAACAGCGGACTTAACTGAAATCGGGCGGGACGGCGCGAAATGGATAGGGTTAGCACAAAATAGGGATACGTGGAATGCTTGCGTAGATGAGGCGATGAACTTTCGAGTTCAAAATGCCACTTAAAAAAAATATATATATTCTTAATTACATTCAATAATCATATATATTTTTTAGAAAGATTCGACATTTAGTTTTCGAGTTATAACGGTTTCAAAAAATTGCACTTTATGGTGTATAGTAAAATAACGACGAAAGATAATATAATTTATCCGCGGTAAAAAGATAGGTAATTTTATTCTCTTTCATGTACATATTAAGCAATTTACTTTAATTAACTTTTTTAATAACTTTATTAGAAGAAAATGAAATCTCAAAACTAAAAAATCACTATAAAAAAAAAACGCCTCAGCAAAATGTAAAAACAGACTTTTTCCCACTATGTACTTGTAAAAACAAAGAAAATGAAAGTTGGTGGATTAAAATCCACTGAGTAGAAGCTGAGATACAGATGTCGACGAACACACACACACACGCGCGTGCGCACACACACACGCGCACATCCATACTGACATTTTCTAAAAACTCTATTTTTCGACTAAAAATACATCAATACACTTCCTACATGTTTTTACACAAACTCAAAAAATTACTATTACAAGGCTTCCTTAGGAAGGAAGCAAAAAAAAATTTTAACCGTGATATCTTAAAAACCATAAGGGATTTCAAAACATTTTTCTATGAAGTTTTAGCGAAGCTGAAAATTTTGCTATTACAAAGCTTTCTTTAGGAGGAAGCAAAATTTATCACAACAATTTATTGTCGATGTTCGGACAAAAATTAGAGCTTGTCGATCATATTATATACAGAGTCATACAGCACAATAACGTACGGATATGATGTATAAGGGATTAATGGATTATGTGTCTAATCGAGCCGATCTTGACAATTCTAAACTTGGAAGGATGGTAATATTACCATCAACTTAAACAGAAAGTCCTAGAGCCATACAACAAAATTATTTAGATTCGATGACGTAATTACGAGTTGATGGTAAGCAAGGTATTTTTTTAACGATGACTTGTAATCCTGATTCGAAAGAAATCCAAAATAATGTATTACTTCATGAAACTACTCTGGATCGGCCGGATTCAATTTCACGAGTTCTTCATTAAAAACTGAACTTACAGCAAATAATATATTTGGTAAAGTCAAAGGTAATGTATATGTTATAGAATTTCAAAAACGTGGCTTACCACTTATTCATATGTTAATATGGTTATATCCAGATTACAAATTTCGAAATACTGATTAGATTGATACAATTATACAAGTGCTGATATACCAGATGAAAAATGAATATCTTAAATTATATAGTATAGTCAAAAATAATATGATTCATGGTCCATGTGGTTTACAGAACAAAAATTGTGTATGCATGAGTGGGAACAAAAAATATTATGCCAAAAGATTTCGCAAACCATTTGTTAATGAAACACAATACAATCCAGATGATTATTCTACTTATCGTCGAAGAAATTATAGTATATTATTTTAAAAAAGTAAAAGGTTAGGCGAGTTTGATCTATTCTTTAACGAAATCACAGATAAAAAAGAACTGAGATGAATCAAACAAAGTCAAGTTTATTATATTTAATCATAATGAAGCAACAAAATTTTTGTTTTACAATGAAGGGCTTACTTAACTTAAAGTTAAGTTATATAATGATAATTTGGGAACAAATTTCAAGATACTTACTACGTAACTTGCCATACCCGTTTCATTTTGTTTATTGATGAACAACTAAAACTTTTGCTTCCTCCTCAAGAGGAAGCTTTGTAATAGTAAAATTTTCAGTTTTGCTAATACTTCGTGGAAACGCATTTGGAGGTGTTTGGAGTATGAATCATACGTTTTTAGAAAATGTCCGTGCGGATGGCTGTGTGTGTGTGTGTGTGTGTGTGTGTGTGTGTGTGTGTGTGCAACTGTGGCTGTTGTTGTGTGTGTGGTGTTGCTCGTGTGTGATGTATGTACCGATTACCGCCATAATTTGGAACCATGCGACGGATCGTAATAAATTTGACATGCATTATATTTTTCTAATTCTGAAGTTAGGTCATTTTTTGTTTTATGATTCTGGCCGATTTTATGGCCATATTAATAGCCATTTTTCTATTTTTGAAAAAATATTTTTGCTTTTTTATAATGATATGTATTTATTACAATATATACACACAATAGTGTATCTAAAAGAACATTAATTTGTCTACTTTTCGCCGCAAGATTTCTAATTGGACTTGATCTGTTCATTTTGTATGATATAAAAGCTAATTTTCGATAACACATAATAACTCAAAAAATAAATAGTTAAATGTTGAAAAATTCATGACAATATAAAAACAACGATATCTACTAGTTGTAAAATTTTAAGCAATTTTGGCGACTAGTTTTTGAGATAAAAATCAAAAACTAGAAAAAATGTTTTTTTTTATGCTTACGTACATTACGGGAGTAAAAGTTTAAATTGAGTTGAAATTTTAGGAAAGATTGATTTTTTGATTCACTTCGGTCTTTTTGTAGCTTATGAAACCTTTTAGTTTAAAAGATATTAAGATTCAAATTCTTCAACTCTCACCCTGTATACTCTGTGTGACTGAACATTATTATTTTTGTTAAACCATATAATTTGATAATTAAAGCTTAGTATATTTTGAGAGTTTTCATGGTTTTCAAGGAGTTCACGGAGCTCTATCCTTTTGATATCAACCTTAACCCCCAGTCCCCTGATACCCCTCCCCTACAAGTGTCTTCCAAACCTATCCTTTTAGTATCGAATAGTAGCGAATATTTAAATCAAAGAATGAGTTGATTGTCCCATGTAATTATCGCCCACTAGCAGAATAGGAGGAAGCTAAGTGCTAATGACTTGGCAGCGGTTTTTTTGTTGGAAATCATAGTTTAGCTCAGAAAACATGCTAATAAGCCAAAAATACTTACTAACAGTATTGATAAGTATTTTTTTTTTTTTTTTTGTATAATGAAAAATCCGAACACCAATATAGAAGTTAATATGTCACGGGCGCCGCGGCTTCGTCTGCTTCTCACACTCGCCTTCGTGGCGCTACCGCGCCACTTGATATCGAACGCGCGTGTTGCATTACCATGGTAGCAAGGTTATGCGCGTTAACAGCTTCTGAAAAGGCAATTTTAAATGACTTTTTATAAATGTCGTAGCTTCCGGATACATCTCAGCTCGTTTCCGCGCGCAAAGCGGATGTCAAACAATATTGTATATTTGTCTCAAGGTACTAGGTGCAGCAGTTTTTGAAAAGTACATCGCAAAGGCGACCCTCCCGTACGGACGATTTCCTCGTTTACAATATGTATAAAAGTTGACTATAGCGATATGCTCGAGGTCCTTAATGGAAAAAAAAATGGAATAAAAGAAAAAAATTGTTTGAACCTATTATAAGTAGAATGTATTATGTAAAGCTAAAAAAACGTGAAACTATTTTTTACGTCTTTTATTATTATTACATGTGCTTGGTGCAAAATCATATAGAGATATGCGTACTGTAAATGCAATTGTTTATAATACACACAATGAAGCATGTGTAACAAGAGACAATGATGCAGAATGTAATAAATGTTTGAAAGAAGCTGCGTTAGGTAAATTTCCGAAATCTATGTGTGCATTATTCGCATGTATATTAGTCTTTCAAAATCCGCACAATGCGTCAGAATTGTAGAATAAATAAAAAACTCATTTTATTAATTAAAAACTTTAAAAAATTCAAGCCAAAAATAGATCATTAATATATATTGAAAATGTTTTGCTAACACATGGAATGAAATTAAATGATTTCAACATTAAAGATTATGATACAAATTTGATGCAAGAAGAATACGATGATATACCATATAATTATGTTGGTGTAAATCTGGTGTAAATTATGGTTATTTTTCGTGAGATTATCATTAAATGAGAATTTAAGAGTACAAAATAAAGATTACAAATTTTAAAATTGGCTTCTTGATATTGAAGAAAATAAAAATGCAACAGCATTTGAACTACAAAATAATGTAAGAAGGATCCCACAAGAATTTATCTGTAATAATGATATTATCACAGAAATTTTTGGTCATAAAATTGATCCAAATGATTTATCAATAAAAAATAAAGTAATTTTATCACCTTTGAATTCTGATATATTAAAAATTAATGAAGCTATGGTTGAAAAAATTGATGGAAAAAATTGTTTTTTATAGTGATAATAAAATTAAAAGTGAAGATGATGACAATCTTCTAAACTCAATTCCAACTAAATTTCAAATTCGTTAACACCAAATGGATTACTACTGCATAAATTAATTTTAAAAAGGTGCAATAGTTAGTTGTTTGAGAAATTTAGATATTAATGGCAGTTATTGTGATGAAACAAAAATTGTAATTAAAGTTATTGAAAAATATTTACTAGTTTGACAAATCATAACTGGTAAAATCTGGTAAAATCGTCTTATTACCACGAATCGATCAAAGTCCAACATTAGATGAAATAACGTTTCGTATGATAAAGAAGACAATTTCCGATTAAATTAGGTTTAGCGGTGACTATAAACAAATCTCAAGGTCAATCTTTCGACAAAATTGGAATCTATTCACGAAGTCCAGTATTAAGTTATGGTCAATTATATGTTGCTTTAACAAAAACGATATCGAGAAATAACTTAAAATTATTTCTAATTAAAGTGTCTATTTATAAACACAATGACGATTTATTAGACATTAAATAAAAACAGAGTAATCTAAATATTTATACGGAAATATATACAAAAAACATAGTATTTGAATTTTTTTAAACTCATAACATTTTTAAAAAATAAATAAAATTAATTTTTTACATACTAGTGATTGTTTGGCTTAGTTATCGCAATTTTATAATGTTTGAATATTGTGATATTATAAAAATCGTTTGACTGAGTTTTCATTATAAAGTCTGATACTAAAATATACAAATTGTTTGACTGAGTTAACGCCATTATGAAGTCTAAATATAAATACTTATACAAAAATTGTTTGGCAGAGTTATCAGCATTAAAAAGTCTAAATATATAATATCAATATACAAGAGTTCAGCAGAGTTATTAAAAAATATATAGATTTTTAATATTTACTTATATTTTAAAACTTGTTTCATATTAAAATTTAATAAGCAAAACAGATAATACAAAAGTAAAACCATCATTTTCGACATCAATTATTTATGTAACATATAGTACATAGAATTATGAAAAAATCAATTAATTATCATAATAAAAAATTGAAATGTTTTTATCCGAACATTTATATCTAATATATACGTCAGTCTCAACCCTGTCAAACACAGAGAGCAATTTTTATTTATACTATAATCTGAAATTATTATCACAAATTATTATTGTAGTTCAAAATAAAATATATACTTTCGGTACACAAGACATTCACGATAGAGCACCAAATATTGATTGAGATTGTCGTCAAATATCTGTGACATCTTGTAAACGATGTTTAGATGCCAAGACGACTTTTAGGACGACGAGACATCGTATACGGATGAGAGCACCGAACATTAAATTAAATTACCGTCAAATATTCTATACCTCTCGTAGACGATGCCCAGGGCGACTCCTAGGATGACGAGACACCGTCTACGAATGCGTGCGCTAGGTGTATATCTTACAAAAACCAGAAATATCAAGTTATTTACTGAAATATATTGTTATATACATATGTATATCATATCTCTTTTATATTTATTCTCATGATTATCCCCAGCATCATATAATCTGGACCACATCTGACAATTTTTATTTAGCATTTTTATACATATAATCTTGTTCGATAAGTGTCTAGGAAAAAAAATTATATTTTTTTACATCAATTAAAAGTTTTTCATGTTTGTACGTACGTACGTACGCTTTTTAGCTAATTTTTATCGTTAATGTTTATAAAAACTAATCCTTTAAAAATTTAATTTTTGTGATGAATCCACGTATTGATATACAAAGATTACAATAATTAAACAAAAATATTTTTACAAGATATATATACATAGGATAGGGTATTTACAGAAGACATAGTTTTCGAAATTAAAGAATTTTAATATTATGTAGATATTTAATTTAAAGAGTTATATTTTTTTTATTTTTTTTAACAAGTTACATAGAAACCATGTAGCTAAAATAATGTCTCAATGAATTTTTTTAGAATCTTGTTCGAGTGGTAAACACGTTCATTTCAGGGCTTTGAGAACAAGCTTACAAGTCGACAATTGGAGGGAGTCGTAATCTGTATTATCCCCCAACTATTAGTACTGAGAGGATTGAGGGGTGAATGGATTTCAATCGTTACAAACGTAAACATACCCATGCCAGAAAAATAAAGGGTACCTACTCAATTACTCAAATTGCTTTATCCGACAAGTAATTATAAAAGACATATATTTTTAAATTTGTACTTTGTAAATAATTACTGTAGAAGTAAATTATTCTTGAATCGTTGCTCCCTACCAAGACAAACATGTCTTGAAGGGCAAAGGTCTATTTTAAATTGACATTTACTATACCTTGAATAAAATATAATAATTATATTTCCACATAAATTGTAACGACGATCTTCATATCCTTATTTTTCAATTCTTGTTTAAAAAGTTGCAGACCCAAAAAAATAAGAAAAAATAAAGATGTAACTGTAGCTTCTTGGATTTTCGCGAAATCGTCGGGAAAATCGATATCTTTTTATGCGGTGGTACCTATTAATATTTAAAAAGACATCAAATAATTTTGTACTAGCAAAAAACGCTCGCTATGCTTACGGTTAATATATTTTGTTTATTATATTTTGTTGTGAAACAATTTATGAGAGAATAAACATTTATAAATTATATTTATTTGTATAAATATGTAATATCAGAATAATAAAGATTATATCAAAAACATTTTTTTAAGTATAATAAAATATTAAAGTATTTATTTGTTGTTTTGTTTGTTGATTTTGTCATATTGATTTGAATTGTTTAAAGAAATTAAAGTATCCGCATGGTACTTCGATTAATGCGCACCAGATGTATAAAAAGTTAAATTTATTAAGACTTTTTAATTATTTTAATTTAAAAGTGCTTAAAATCGATATGTATTTTTGGCATGTATTTTTATTATGTACCTTTATCACATGCTTTTGTATGCAACTGCAGTCCCAAATCAGTACATGAAGAGATACATAATTTTATTATTTTACATAATTTTATCATTATACATCCAACATGGCGCCAGGACGCAAGATAAGCGTCCCGCATTTTTTGCATGTCATACGGAACAAAAAGTGGAAACAGTGGTGTGCATCATCTGTGATGAGGCTTTCCACGTCAACTGTCTCAATGAGATATCGGACAATTATAAACACCTGGGGAAAAACCTTATAATCTGCCCCGAGCACACAGAGAAGAACATAACCTCTAAAATCGAGGAGAAAAGCCTGACTGAACCAGAAAGAGTACTAATTGCACAGATAAAATCTAAGACCACTAAAGAAATCAGAAGAGAAGTACTGGCTGAGATTGAATCTAAGACTACCGATCTATACAGTTTAGAATTCTAAACTTATACTTGATTAATCAAGTATAACTCTACACTTATACTTGATTAATCAAGTATAAGTGACACTGAGATGGAGTTTGTGAAAACAGAGGTTAAACTACTGAGAACTCTGGTTGCTGAATTAACGGAGAAAAACGATCTACTAAAAGAAAAACTACAAAGAAACTCGAATCAGGCTACTCTCAAGACAATCACGTACAGAGATGCAGTAAGACAAAAACAACAAAAACCGCTGAATAAAAAAGTACCAAAAATCACAGTTCAGAAAAGTGAAAACAGTGAAGTTGATATTAAAGAAATAGGTAAATCGGTAATAGATTGTTTAACAGCACAAAAGTGTATACAAACAAAGAACATATTACACTAATATGGATTTGGAAGAAATAGAAAAAGATATCAACACCAGAAATTTCAATGACTTCACAAGAAGAGGTAAAGTGCTGCACATGTACACCAGCAAATTCAGTAAACAGTGCACTGTGTTGATGGAAGTGCCTGCTGAAGTATATAAATATGTAAGAGACAATAGAAATAGAGTGTATGTAGGCTATCAAAATTGTNCTAAGAGACAATAAAAATAGAGTGTATGTAGGCTATCAAAATTGTAAAGTCTAAGATTTGATAAACATTGGACCGTGCAATAAGTGTGGCAGGTTTGAACACAGTGAAAAGAAGTGCCACAATGAAACCGTATGCTTGAAATGTGCTGAAAGTCATAATACAAGTGANGCAAGTGAATGTACAAGTAAAACCGTTAAGTGTACAAACTGTGCATTTATTAATGCCAAGTATTCCACAAAACTTGAAACAAAACATACAGCATATGACACTAACCTTTGCTCTATTCTGAAAAAGAAAATTGGAAAGTTCATTGACTCGACAGACTATCCGATGAGCCCTTCATTACCATCACTAGACTCGATGTACAATAGGAGGAAATCTACAAAACAGCAGGTACCGGCGGATGATAACAAGGGTAACAAGGATCTAGAAGAACCAAGCAAGATTAATCCGAATGAAAAACAAAATACTCCACAGCAACTGAAACTAGACAAACCTCAGATTGTGAGGGTTGTCACAAGAAACCAACAAGCACTCCAAAAACAGAAGCAACAACTGGACCAGTACACTACTCCACCGGCGGCTCGCAAAGATAAGAACGTCAAAGATAACAATAAGTAGGTTATAATGGCTACTTTTGATTACTTAGATATAATCCAAAATGATTCTTTTCAAAATGAAAAAACATGTAGTAGTGTTGATATTTTTAATAAAATCAGTAGTAGTAAAAATGATACGATCATGCATATAAATGTCAGAAGCATGAATGCTAATTTTGATAAAGTAAAAATACTAATTGAAAGTTTGGCTATAAAACCATCTATTGTTGTCTGCACGGAAACTTTTTAACAGTTTAATTATAAAATATACAAATTAAAAGGATCTGACTATGAATATAAGTGTTATTATAACAATAGTTCGATAAACAAAAATGATGGCGTCATAGTCTTTGTAAATGTTATATTAGACCAAAACACAGATGTGATTGAAACGGGTAGGATTAAGATTGTAAATACGAGTATTAAGCTAAGTAACCAAAGTAATCTTAAGGTATCAGCGGTTTATAGGTCACATGGGATTCCAAAATCTGAATTTATTCTAGAAATAAATAAATTTTTAATTGCGAATAAAAGTGTTAAAAATCACCTAGTAATAGGTGATTTCAATATTGACTTACTAGAATATGATAATTACAGTCAGGAATTCCTATGTAATTTCTTTGAGAAAGGATACATCCCTGGCTTTGTTGGTATTACCAAGCCGCCAGTTGGTATCGCTAAGGGTTCCTGTATCGACAATATTTTTATCAAAACAAACAATTTAAAAACAACTACATACAAAATAAAACTTTCAATAACAGATTATTACCCAATAGTTATTGCGTTAAACAATATCAAGGAAAAAGCAAAACAAACGGAAAACTTTGTAAATTATAAAAAATTAATAAGCATTGCTAGAAATAAAAACTGGAGACGAATATTGTCGATTCAGGATCCTAACTTGGCGACCGTTGTACTCATAAATGAGATCAAAGATTTCATAGACATAGCTATCACAAAGAAAAGAAAGAGCAAGCAAGGTGAAAGAAAGAGTTGGATCACAAGTGCAATAATAAAATCATGTGAAACTAAAGAGTTTTTGTATGATATATGGCAACAGGATATAAGCAATGAACAACTTACATTACAAAAAATATGCTAAAATACTAGACAAAGTTATAAAAGACGCAAAAATCAAATATGAACAAAAACAAGTATAAAATAATATCAATAACCCAAAAAAGCTCTGGGAATTCATTAATAGTAAAATCGGCAACAAGAAATCCTGTGAAACCATAAATCATATAAAAATTAGTGATAGGAAAATAACGGATAAAACAGAAATTGCAAATAATATGAACAGATTTTTCAGTGAAATAAGTCGAGAGTTAAGTGAACGCATTAAGAAACCGCATAATGCGGGACTCAAACTACCGGCTATGAATCCAAATACAATATTCATTAAACCAACGAACACGAGTGAGGTAGTATCGGTAATCAATGCACTAAAAATTAGAAGTGGGGGAGTTGCAGCTACATAGCTGAAGCTCTAAATTATATTATAAACCTAAGCATTGAAACAGGTATATGGCCTAATGCACTCAAGAAGGCAGAAATTGTCCCAATCTACAAATCTGGCGAAAAAAGTAATATCAATAACTATAGACCTATTTCACTGATATCAATCCTGCTAAAAATTATCACGTGACATATCACGTGGCATGTCACGTGATATTATGACACATCACGTGACATGGCACGTGACATTATGACACAAGGTCTTGGTGACATGTCACCTAACTCGAATATTCATCACGTGACATGTCACCACACTCTGATATTCGTCACTTGACATGTTACCAAACTCGGCGACACATCACATGGCATGTTACCAACATCGGTGATTCATCACGTGACATATCACTTGGTGTTGTGTATTTATAATTTCGTGGAGCGTATTTAATTAAGTGGATTCTCTACAACGTAGTCATTTTTCTACTCTTCAAGCGACATATTTTCTGTAGATATTTAACCTCAAATTTTTGTATTTTAACATAGGATACTATACGGAGTCCGAATTTCTAGGTCATTCTGTTGAATTGTAAAGCGAGTTTACTTGGATGATTTTTGAAAAAGTTGCTTATGATGTGAAATTGAGCTAATGGAGAAAAATTTGGGTGACACATTGCTTTTTTCAAGATACAAGAATTCAAAGTTTTGATTTTATTCTTTCAGTATATCTATATAGGTACGCAGTGTTTTCTCTTTTACTTAACATAATAGTTTATATCACTATTGTGATATTTGTTTTTAAGGTTTGGTTGAGGTTTTGGCAATACATAACGCTGAATAATATCTTGAGAAAATTATTTTAACCCCATTTGAGCCCCATGCATAGATGCATTTATATCCAGTCTTTAAGTATGACAGCAGGTGATTCTGCTCATTAATTAGAAAGAGATGGTCAGAATTAAATTCATGCAGAATGACCTTCGTGAAGTGATTTCATACACATGTTGCTAGTTGGCCAATTAAGTTGTTAAATTTATTTAGGGATTGTCGTAGTTATGCTGATTGGTTCATTGTGCAATATTAAATACACATAACTTTTGCAAACAATAATATCTACAACGCGAAGTGAAAGTGATATTTGAAGCTGAGAATCTGTAGGATGACCGTCGACTTTTGTATACGATACTTAATTAAACAAAAATATCTAGTTTTTACATTAACAAATATCGCTAAACGCGAAACGCTTCGCTTTTCACGTGAGGCACTCACCTATCTTCTAAGATTGCGTGAACACATGACATATCGAAAAAATGGCGGAGACATATGGGGGCATTAAGATAAGAGTAAGAAAGTACAGTTTGGATGGCAATTTGAGGGTCAGAACGCCTTTATGGCTCCCATTCAGCCAAATCAACAGATATCGCAAAACTGGCTAAGACGTATGGGGGTATTGGGCTAAACAGTTAGTACGATTAGTTAGAATGGCCAAGAACTCGTCCGAGTTCGTGGAGTGGTCAGCAGAAAGTCGGTTATGGATTTTTGGGCGATTTCGAGGTCAGAATGCCTTTGAGGCTTGCAGACTGCCGAATCGACAGATATCGCAAATGTGGCGGAGACGTATAGGGGTATTGGGCTGAAGCGTAAGTACGAATAGTTCGAATAACCGAGGTCCCGTCTGAGTAGGTGGAATAGTCGGCAGAAAGTCGGTTAAGGATTTTATGAGATTTTGAGGTCAGATTTAGGCTACAGGTGTACTAATATTAATGTAGATGCATGGTAGTCATATGATATATTGTATATTCAATGTTTATAGTAAGTTTAAGACAAAAAAGTTGGTTCCAGTAAGTACACTGTGTAATAGAAGTCAAACTTCATGTGCATCAGGGGCTGTGCTAGTGTGCACAGACGGAATGATCAATTTTGGTAAATCAGGCTTCGCATTTATAAAACATTTTTTTAATTAAATATTCAGAATTTTTTAATACAGAGGGTTTGTTCAAAATTTATCTCTCTGCAAAGTTACTGTAGAATATTGATGAAAAAAATTTTCTATTAAATATGGCATTACAATAATTGAAAAAAGCACCTTCGTGGTCAAATCCATTAAGTTTTTGCCTTGGATATAATAGTTTTTCGACTAAACTATTTATACGCGGTGAGTGCCTAGAAAACTGTGTGTTTCGTGGTAAACTACACAATAGCAAATAATGTCGATATTCATCAGCTTACTTTGATAGTGCACTACATCATCAGGTACATATTAATGACTATGCGAAAGGATTTTCTAATGCGATAAATGCTCAAGGAGTCGGTTACAACTTATATATTTTTTTGTTTATCCGGAGAGTTGGAGAAATGCTTAATGCACCATGGCAGGAGCCGTGAGACTCCCCGTGTGTGGGACTCTCCTGGCGCGGGACAGACGCCAGGCATACCTACTAAAACTCCACCTCTCATAGGGCCGCGAGAATCCCCCCCGGTAGCCGCTTTCGCATTCCTTCGGGGTTCGCCTGTCTTGTTACGACCTATAGGTCATCTATCGTCGTCTAGTCAGCTAAGCAACCGACACTATTTTATGTCGTCCCAATTCTGCTTGCTAGCAAGCATCGTTTTCACTACCGTGTCGGGCGTAAATGCCCCTACCGTCACCTCTAAGATTCTACGCCTATCAGCCCACCGAGGGCAGTCAAAAAACGTGTGTCTCACGTCGTCCCGTTCGTCACCGCAGTATTTGCAACCCGGTGTCGCTACCTTGTTCATCGTGAACAGGTAACTCCTAAAGTCGCCGTGTCCGGAAAGAAATTGGGTGAGATAAAAATTGACCTCCCCCCATCTTCTGCCTACCCACGGGCCTACCTCCTTAATCAATGATTTCGTCCATTTCGCATGGCGGCATTCACTCCATCGCTCCTGCCATTTCCGCATCGTCCTATCGCGTTCCTCGGTTCGGATTTCCACCCTAGCCGATTCCCGGAGACTCTCGTAGATCCGCTTGCGTTCAATTGCAAGCAGATCCACGGGAATCACCCCCGCGATAACCATTGACGCGTCCCCGGATACCGTTCGGTACGAGCACGCGATCCGAAGCGCCCCTCTTCGTTGCACCGCCATTATCTGCTTACGATACTTTTTCTTCTGCATGGCATCGGCCCACACCTCCGCTCCGTATAAAAGAATAGAATTTGTGGTTGCCATTAAGAGTCGTCTGACTGCCGGTCTAGGCCCGCGCACGTTGGCCATTAATCGACTAAGCTGCGCCACCCTAATCGCCGCCTTTTCGCATACGCTGTCTAAATGCGCCCCGTAGTTCAGCTTCGTATCTAGGGTTACCCCCAGGTACTTGGCTGTCGGCTTCGTCGTTATTGTTACGTCTCCGACGCGCATCGGTATGATGGTCGAGACACGCTTCCTAGTCAAGAGAACTATCTCCGTCTTTTCGAGTGCTAGCTGTAGTCCGTGGTCGGTCATCCATTTTAGCACCCGGGCCATTACCGCGTTCAATTTGCGCTGCGCGATCTCCACATTTCTAGCTATTATAACCGCCGCTACGTCGTCCGCGTACCCGACGAGTTTAACGTCCTCCGGTACTTCTACTCTGAGTAACCCATCGTACAGAATGCCCCAGAAGTCCGGTCCCAAGATTGAACCCTGCGCCACCCCTGCCGTTATGGGCCTGCTCTTTCGTCCCTCCGCGGTTTCGTATTCGATCGTGCGCTCCCTCAGATAATCCTCTACGAGTCGCATGATGTACTAAGGCACCCCAAACGATCGCAGAGAATCCAAAATGTCGACCCATCTAGCCGAATTGAACGCGTTTTTCACGTCTAGTGTCACGAGCAAGACCAATGGCCTGGCCGCATGACACGCTTCATCCGTTTTCTTGACCGTGTCCGTTACTTCTCTGATCGCGCCGATTGTTGAGCGTCCCTTTCTGAAGCCGTATTGCTTGTCTGAAAGGTCTCCCGCCTCCCTGACGGCGCTTAATATTCGCGGTTTTATTAGCGATTCGCCTGTCTTTCCCATAGTGTCGAGTAGGCTCAACGGTCTGTACGATGGCTCCGCGCCCGCCTGACCTTTAGCTTTTTCAATTAAGGCTAGCCTAGCTCTTTTCCACCGCGGACTGAACACGCCCTGCACCAGGCACTGATTGTACATTTTCAGGAGCAGCTCAGGCCGTTGTTTGGCAACGGCCTTAAGTATTTCCGCGGGAATGCCATCCAGTCCCGGAGCCTTACCGCTCTTCAGGGAAGAAGTTGCCGCGATAAGTTCGCCTTCGCTAAAAAGGGGTATCTCATCCGTCAGTTCGTCCGTCATTTCTAATTGAGGTCGGGTGGGATGGGTGGGAAACAGCTTGTCAATTATCTTCTCGATCGCCTCTGCCGCCATCGGTTCCATTCGCCCCATTTCTCCTATTTTTCGCGTGACGATCGCGTATCCCTCGCCGAACGGATCGTTCTCTACATCATCTAGGATCTTGTACCAGCAGCGGCGCTTACTTTCTTTGATTGCGTCCCGGAGTCTCTTCTTCGCCTCGTCGTACCCGCGAGCAAGTTCTTGAGCCGTTGGGCGGTTATGGGCCCTTTGAGCTCTTCTTCTGGCTCGAAGGCTTTGCTTTCTAAGCTCAGCGATTTCGCCCGTCCACCAGTAAACCGGACGTCTGAGGTGGCCGGTGGATACTCGGGGCATCGTTGCGTCGCACATCTCGGTGATTAGCCTAGTAGTGCGTTCTACTAGGATTTCGGCTTTCTCACGTCCGCCTAGTTCGTCCGGAAGCCCATTAGAAGGTAATTCTGCGCTTCGAATCACCTCCGTAAGCGCCTCCCGATTAAGACGTCGAGTGTTCCATCGTGGTTCCCGGCTGTTTCCGCTACTTCGCCTCTCCGCGCGTTCTTCCTCGATATTAAAAAGAATGTACTGGTGGTCGCTAGCAGTAAATTCTTCCGTAACGTGCCAGCCCCTTATCTTGCGGATCGTACTTTCCCCAGCGAAAGTTACATCCGGTATCGACTCCCCGAAACCTGGTCTGCGGTAGGTAGCTGTATTTCCCTCGTTCGCAACTACCAGTCCTATCCTTGCTGCCATCTCAAGTATCGCCCTACCTCTCCTATTCGTCTGTGGCATGCCCCACTCTGTCGCTCGCGCGTTAAAGTCGCCCCCGACTACTAGGTCCCCAGGAACGTCTTTTATCGCGTCTTCTAGGGCCCCTAACCTTGTCGCGAAGTCGGCTGCAGTTAGGTTCGGTGACAGATACACGCTGAAGTAAGTGACGCGACCCACCCTCACCCGCACGTAATCGTCTCCGGTTACCGCATCCGCGATTCCCCGCCTGGGCACCCAGACAGCGGCAGTTTTTGCACCGTTGGACACCCAGCCAGGTGCATCTCGGTCCATATACTGCTCACTTATGAGGAGGATATCCACACTCTCCTCTGCGATGAACTGCGGTAGGAGATCGTGAGCCAGCCTGCTCCTGTGCAGATTACCTTGCAGTATTCGCGCCATTATTTTTGGGTCCTAGCCGCGTTTAGGGCGTTGCGGAAGACCGCGCACGCTCCGGTTCCTGGAGCATGCGCCGCCCTATCGCAAGGCACCTTTGCTTCTGTACACAAGAAACACTTCATTTCTTGAGCCGGCACAGAGCATTGCTTGGCCTTGTGCCCAGCCGCACCACACTTCCAGCAGCTGGTGCTTCTGTCGGGACCCTTACATTGCGCTTTAACGTGACCGTACCCGAGGCACCGGTAGCATCGCGTGGCGCTCGCTCGAACCCGCACCCGGCAGTTGACCCACCCGATACGGATCTTGCCTATATTGAGCAGGGCTGTGGCCTTGGTCTGGTCCATTTCGACCACTGCCACCCTCTGCTCTCTCGAGTTTGGTTCGAATAGGTGCACTTTGGTATCTTGTTCGTCGCACCCCGTGGCCACAGCGATGGCGCCGCAGACTTCCTCCTTTGTCGTAAGGCCGTCAATGTCCCTGATCTCCAGTGTAGTTCTGGTAATCTTGCCCCTAACTGTGCCTGCATGCCCTATTGCGGTTTGTATGGCCGTTTTGAGTGATTCCATTTTGTCTTCGCTCTTATTTACAACAACCAGTACGCCACCGTCTTTCGTTTTGCTGAGGTACTTTATCTCTGTATTTAGCTCCTTGGATTTACCTTTGCCTTGATCTCTCCCAAGATCTCGGCGTAGGTCTTACCCGTTTCTGGTTTTATGAGGATTGCGTCTCCTCTCCGCCGCGAGGCCTTCCCTGCGCCGCTCCTCATATCTTGAGGCTGGCTTTGCTCCTGTTTTTTCTTCTTTGCTTTTCTTCCGGCAGCTAGCTGCCAAGCCCCTTGTGTGTGTGTGTATCTGCAGCTTCCTCTTGCGTTTTGCTCGTAGACGGTGCAGATCTATCCTCCTTCTTGTCATTTTTGGCGGGGGTACCGCCGCCTCCGTCGGATGATGTCCGTCCCCTCTTCTTTGGCTTGCAAGACTTCGAACGGTCTTCTCCCGGTTGTTGAGATGGCAACTTTTTCGCGCCATCCTCTATCTTGTCGAGAAGCGTGAAAACTTCAATCATAATAGCTCCTATTACCGGTAGTCCCTCTTTGATCGTTGTATTCACGTTCTTCTGCTTATCCAGAGTTTTTATCATCTCTCTGTTCGTTCGTCTTATTTTCAGTAACTTTTCTCGCAGGCTGGCGTGTTCTTTTAGCCATAACCCTATCACTGTCCTGTTTTCGTATTCAGCGGCACTCATGGCGCTGGCTATACTAGTGCTGCTGGTTGACGTGTGGATGGGGTATCCACCGTCTTGCCATGCTGGCACCTTTAGGGTGTCAACTGTCAGGTTTCCCTGCACCTCTTTTCCTGGTTCGTTCATAGTATCCATTTACATCAATTTTCTTCGTCCCGGCATGTGTCCGACCACCCGGATCCCCCCGTCTATGGGGGCAGCTGACATGGCCCCAACACATGACTGAAGGCGGTGCCAGACTGGGTACA
>VCDM03003270.1:0-18443 GCA_012977825.3 Pteromalus puparum
ATCGCGTCATTCACATTCACGAGCTGAGCATAACCCCCCTTTCCCCTTGCGGCCCGAACGCAACCATGCCAAAGCTGAGTCCCCCTCGAAGCGCGCATAGAGCAGCGCTAACATTTAAAAATTATAACCGGTGTTATTCTAACTGCGCATCGCGTCATTCGCATCAACGCCCGACGTCGAGCTTATTGTTTATCGGCGCTAGCATTGCATGCCAACGCCGAGGTTTGTTTACCGGCGCTGGCATTGCATTCCGACGCCGAGCTTTGTTTACCGGCGCCAGCATCGCATTCCAAAGCCGAGCTTTTTTTATCGGCGCCGGAATCGTATTCCGAAGCCGAGCTTTGTGATTCCGGCGTTGGCATAGTGATTCCGATGCCGCGCTCATGAAATTCGTCGCTGCGCGAAATATCCCTAGGCTATGCGCAGCCAACTTCAAGTATTGCTCCGAAACGTGTCGGGAGTGTTGACCAATGCAGAGCGGCAGAGCTTATAGACTATAGGTCAGCGACGACGACGAGGCCAGCTCCAAGCAGCAGAGCATTCATAGCGCAGCTGTACGTTTCAAGGACAGCAACGCTGGCAGCTTCATCATCGTCGGCGACAGCGGCGAGTTTCTCGCCGAGCGTGAGCTCCGTTGAGAGCAGCATCAGCAGCAGTAAACCCTGAAGCTGGGTCGGCACCGGGCACTAGCGCTAGGTACTAGGAGCTCTACGGCAACTCGGTCGAGTCAAGCAGCAGCAGCAGCAGCAGCGAGGCTGGCAGCCGCATCAGCGCGAGTCGCTGACGACGCGACATTTACGCGCCATCACCACCGACCATGCAGGCGTCCCGAGTGAAGCAGACAAAGCTCTGCACGCAGGCTCGCTTCGCCTTCGAACACACCAGTCACAAACGCCAACCGGCTCTGG
The DNA here is from genome assembly GCA_012977825.3 of Pteromalus puparum. Lineage (NCBI taxonomy): Eukaryota > Metazoa > Arthropoda > Insecta > Hymenoptera > Pteromalidae > Pteromalus > Pteromalus puparum. The sequence goes on from VCDM03003270.1 coordinate 909, forward strand.
CTCATCAGCAGCACCAAGCGTGCGGAGCAACGGCGCCCTGAGCGAAACCTCGTCGCAGAAGTTCCTGCTCTCGGTGCGGTGCAGTAGCCCAGCCATATCGCTCCCAACGGTGGCTAATCATCACAGTACGAAGAGACACAGTATTTATCGGGATGTTATGAGCATGAAGACTTGCCTGAATAATGCACCAAATAAAATGGATTTATTAGCTGCAGGTTGTACTGACGAATCATAATTTACATTTCCTAAGAAGTTATTGTTTACAAGTATAACGGGGAATCAATATATTTGAATTAAAATTTCGAAACAACAGAACACCGTTGTGTTTATTATACATATCTCTGAAGTACTAGTAGTATAAGAACAGTACTCTGATGTATATCGTCTTCATTTGTTCAGTCGCATCGTATCAATTCGAGCAGCAAACAATATTCACGTTCAATAACCTTTTCTTTTGGAGCATCACTTTGTTCTTTTGGAGATCGCTTTCACTACAGCTATTAGTAGTTCTGCCTCACGGGTTATCTGTGCTAGTGGTTTATCTGAAAAATATTTGTCCACGTAATCTTCTTGCACACGTAAGTACTGCATCATCTTCACCGTATCTTAGGATCGGAAGAATCTATGAGCAGCTTGTATGTCTGTGTGTATAAATTCGAAGTCATATTAGAGGAATAACACTTTCCCGGGCACCAAGAAAGTGACAGTGGGCTATTAGAATGCGAGTAGCGAGAACTTTTCTCGAGTCACCTAGCTTCTAATAATGACTAATTGTAATAAGTAATTGCCAAGCTTTCGGAGGAGTCACGTTTAGAGGTGACTGCGGATTTCGATACGCATCTTGTCGGATCGATTTTTTCTTTTTCTGGTACTGGAAATTTTAGCATCGTGTGAAATGCGGTATTAAAGTTTCCGCTTTGTGTCAACTTGATAAAATGCTGCTCCGCTTACTGAAATGTCGCCAAAAATAACCAGGTTGATTTTCTTCTTGATTCCAGATCGTTGTTCGCGCTACCTAATAGTTTTAAGGAAGAAATAGGCTGCTATTACTACTGCTAGGGGTCAGCAGTCTTGCTGAAAAAGAATGGCGAGAAACGGACATTTTTTTAGCCTTTTACAAGACAGAGATTGCTCTATGCCATCAATTTTAGAAAAAGTTAAACAGTTTCAAATCCACGAAATAAATAAAGGAAGGACAACATTTGGAGAATACCATCATTTGTTCCCAATTTTGAAAAAATACTCAGATAAATTTCAAAATTATACAAGGATGAAAGTTGACACATTCAACTATGTACTGTCAAAAATTGAAAATTCTTTGAGAAAAAATTGGTGCAACCTACATCAACAACGTATTTTACCCGAAGAACAACTAGTAATTACACTAAGGTAAATATTTGTTATGACATTTACATGATTACTTAATAAAAATCTAATAAAATTATATAAATGAATAAAGTTTAAGTGAGAATTTTAACATAATTGCAGGTTTTTGGTAACAGGCATGTCATACACTGACATGTCATTTTCATTTAGAATGGGTTCTTCGACTGTTTGTTCTATCACATCAAAGGTCATGGATGTTCTGTGGAATAGCTTGAATAAGATTCATATGCCAGTGCCAACCGAAAAGAAGTTTTTAGACATTGCAAGAAAATTTTACTCTTCTTGGAATTTTCCCCACTGCATCGGCGCGATTGATGTCCGTCATATTGCACTAAAAAAACCACCAAACTCAGGAAGCATGTACTACAACTACAAAAAATTCTTTTCCATAACTCTGCAAGGTGTTGTTGATGCTGACTACAGGTTTATTTCCATCGATGTCGGTGGATATGGACGTCAGCATGATTCCGCGACCTTTAGATCTTCAAAATTTTTTGCGGCTATGACAAGAAATATTGTGAAGATACCTAAACCAGATCTACTTCCAAATTCTACTGTTACAACACCGTATTTTTTTGTTGGAGATGGTGCATACCCTCTAATGCAGCATTTGCTAAAACCATATCCAGGACAAAAATTGTCCAGGTCTGAGCGTGCATTCAACAAAAGATTGTCAAGGGCACGTTTGGTTGTTGAGTGCGCTTTTGGTAAATTGTGCCAAAAATGGCAAATATTCTATAAAACTCTGCAATGCTTGCCAGAAAAAGCAGTTTTGATTGCTAAATGTGCCTGTGTGCTGCACAATGTGATAATAGATTTGGAAGGAGAAAATAAAAATCATTATATCAATAAGCAGACCGATGAAGTACAGGCATCAAGAGTTGAAGTGATTCATAATCAGGATTATTTTCCTGTAGGCCTTGCAAAAGAAGTGCGCGAATCGTTAAAATCATTCGTCATGAGGAATCCTATTTATGAATGTGCATAGAAACTTAGATGTCAAAAAATGTTTTGTTTTCTCATAGTAAATCATTCGTGAAGAAAAACGAGAAAGATTTTGCAGCACCGCTGTCGAAGCAGACTTATTAAACGAGTAGACTGTACGACTTATTATTTTTTCATCTTTAGTCATAAAACGTACTTTATAAGCACTTTTTTTAAACGGATATAAACGTTTATCATTTACGTAAAATATATTTTTTAATTTTATTGTATTGTATATTTTTGGTTGAAAAACGTTTGTTGTTATTATATCATTTTAGAATGTAGTGACTAATTGAGGTATCTATAATATAAGGAATGTATACTGATTTTTCTCAAAGCCTCATTTTGTTCTGTACACATCTATTGCATAAAGTTGTTAAAAAGTATCTTTGTAGTTACGTGCATCTATTATCACTGCGATTATTCAGCGTTCCTGGGGTATTGATATGTGTATATATCTATATATACACATACATACATATTTTTAAAGAAGTACAAAGCATACGTTATCGCCAACATAATAACATGTACACGTTTGTAACGATGTGGATTTTAGGGGAGNAATTGAAAATTCTTTGAGAAAAAATTGGTGCAACCTACATCAACAACGTATTTTACCCGAAGAACAACTAGTAATTACACTAAGGTAAATATTTGTTATGACATTTACATGATTACTTAATAAAAATCTAATAAAATTATATAAATGAATAAAGTTTAAGTGAGAATTTTAACATAATTGCAGGTTTTTGGTAACAGGCATGTCATACACTGACATGTCATTTTCATTTAGAATGGGTTCTTCGACTGTTTGTTCTATCACATCAAAGGTCATGGATGTTCTGTGGAATAGCTTGAATAAGATTCATATGCCAGTGCCAACCGAAAAGAAGTTTTTAGACATTGCAAGAAAATTTTACTCTTCTTGGAATTTTCCCCACTGCATCGGCGCGATTGATGTCCGTCATATTGCACTAAAAAAACCACCAAACTCAGGAAGCATGTACTACAACTACAAAAAATTCTTTTCCATAACTCTGCAAGGTGTTGTTGATGCTGACTACAGGTTTATTTCCATCGATGTCGGTGGATATGGACGTCAGCATGATTCCGCGACCTTTAGATCTTCAAAATTTTTTGCGGCTATGACAAGAAATATTGTGAAGATACCTAAACCAGATCTACTTCCAAATTCTACTGTTACAACACCGTATTTTTTTGTTGGAGATGGTGCATACCCTCTAATGCAGCATTTGCTAAAACCATATCCAGGACAAAAATTGTCCAGGTCTGAGCGTGCATTCAACAAAAGATTGTCAAGGGCACGTTTGGTTGTTGAGTGCGCTTTTGGTAAATTGTGCCAAAAATGGCAAATATTCTATAAAACTCTGCAATGCTTGCCAGAAAAAGCAGTTTTGATTGCTAAATGTGCCTGTGTGCTGCACAATGTGATAATAGATTTGGAAGGAGAAAATAAAAATCATTATATCAATAAGCAGACCGATGAAGTACAGGCATCAAGAGTTGAAGTGATTCATAATCAGGATTATTTTCCTGTAGGCCTTGCAAAAGAAGTGCGCGAATCGTTAAAATCATTCGTCATGAGGAATCCTATTTATGAATGTGCATAGAAACTTAGATGTCAAAAAATGTTTTGTTTTCTCATAGTAAATCATTCGTGAAGAAAAACGAGAAAGATTTTGCAGCACCGCTGTCGAAGCAGACTTATTAAACGAGTAGACTGTACGACTTATTATTTTTTCATCTTTAGTCATAAAACGTACTTTATAAGCACTTTTTTTAAACGGATATAAACGTTTATCATTTACGTAAAATATATTTTTTAATTTTATTGTATTGTATATTTTTGGTTGAAAAACGTTTGTTGTTATTATATCATTTTAGAATGTAGTGACTAATTGAGGTATCTATAATATAAGGAATGTATACTGATTTTTCTCAAAGCCTCATTTTGTTCTGTACACATCTATTGCATAAAGTTGTTAAAAAGTATCTTTGTAGTTACGTGCATCTATTATCACTGCGATTATTCAGCGTTCCTGGGGTATTGATATGTGTATATATCTATATATACACATACATACATATTTTTAAAGAAGTACAAAGCATACGTTATCGCCAACATAATAACATGTACACGTTAAGACAACAAAGCGCGCGTGAACGAGCCAAAAAGCATGAGCACGGTGAAAAAGCCCCGGCTCTCTGCTATAGTACAGCTCGCACCCGTGTGGGAATCATCGCTCGCTAACCGCACATTTCTTTCGCTTTCCGCCTTTCTTTCGCTTTCGGCAGCAGTGCGCAGCAATATGTGTAGCGAGCGGAAAATATCGACGTATGTACAGTAGTGCAGGAATGCAGTCGGTGGGCATTAGCGAACGGTGAGTATTACCTATAACAGTACACGCGCCGCAGCGGGGGCATGTAGTTAAGGGTGTCCGCTCTCGGCCTTGCCTGAGTTTGGATTTGGCGTATGCAAATGAGTCAATCGGCCGTCACCGCGGCCGCAGTGGCGCCGTTCATCTTCATGGATCATGAAAATTCGAAATCGAGAAAGGGAAATCAGTAAGGCGCGGGAATAAAGTATTGAAATTGGCTGCGACGAGTCTTGAATTTTCGGAATTCGGGAGGGACGCTTGTAAAGTATACACTCTTCTTATAGATCTGTATAAGTAAGAGGGATGTGAGTATATGCCTGCACCCTTGCATATAGAAAAATTTGAACTATGGGGGTGAATTCGGTTTGAATGGAAAATATCGTCGAGTCAGATTCCATTAAATTATTATACCGATAAGAAAATAAGTTACTTCGAACGTTATTTACTCTTTCGTATTGCTATGTATGCGACCGCTTTTGTAGAAACCGAGTAGTAATGCAAACACTTTTAACTAGCTTCGAAATCCTTTTAGAGGTAAATATAAATTCGTTTTCCATACACAAAACGCAAAGTAGCTCATCAATCACTACGCGCATATAGTTCTTTCAATATTCCGCAGCGAAATTGCGGAATAAAGCAAAATGAACATATTCATTTAGAAATTCGAATCGTCAAAGGTAAATGGCGGAGAAGATCGATCGCGAATAAAGCGATATGCAAAACACCTACAAGTAAAGAAGAATCAACATCAAAATATAAATTTTACGATAGTTCGCTTTGTTTTTAAATTTATCACTATTTCCACGTTTCTTCGCATTTCCCGCAAAATTCTCAAAGAATGTCGTTATCATCTCCGAGCAAAGCTCCACTGCATTGCACTACATACACATACATCTTATTCCTCTGCACATCTCCAGGCGCGTCTGTTTTTCTCCCGATACATGCGCGTGTATGATCCGATCCACGATATACTTACTTTGGCAATGTCGGTGCTCAGTATTTTTCGAGGCTTTGCTTTTGTTCTATACCTAAGCCTTTTTGCTTCCTCCTCAAGAGGAAGCTTTGTGATAGTAAAATTTTCAGTTTTGCTAATACTTCGTGGAAACGCATTTGGAGGTGTTTGGAGTACGAATCATACGTTTTTAGAAAATGTCCGTGCGGATGGCTGTGTGTGTGTGTGTGTGTGTGTGTGTGTGTGTGTGTGTGTGTGTGTGTGCATATACCGCCATAATTTTGGAACCATGCGACGGATCGTAATAAAATTTGACATGCATATATTTTTTCTAATTCTGAATTTAGGTCATTTTTTGTTTTATGATTCTGACCATTTTATGGCCATATTATAGCCATTTTTCTATTTTTGAAAAAATATTTTTGCTTTTTTATAATGATATGATTTATACAATATATTCAACAATAGTGTATCTAAAAGAACATAAATTTGTCTACTTTTTCCCGCAAGATTTTCTAGATTGACTGATCTGTTCATTTTTTATGATATAAAAGGTAATTTTTCGATAAACATATATAACTCAAAAAATAAATAGTTAAATGTTTTGAAAAAATTCATGACAATAAAAAACAACGATATCTACTAGTTGTAAAAATTTTAAGCAATTTTGGCGACTAGTTTTTGAGATAAAAATCAAAAACTAAAAAAAATGGTTTTTTTATGTCGTACGATTACGGGAGTAAAAAGGTTTAAATTGAGTTGAAATTTTAGGAAAAGATTGATCTTTTGATCACTTCGGCTAGGTTCTTTTTGTAGCTTATGAAACCTTTTAGTTTAAAAGATATTAAGATTCAAATTCTTCAACTCTCACCCTGTATACTCTGTGTGACTGAACATTATTATTTTTGTTAAACCATATAATTTGATAATTAAAGCTGAATGTTTTGAGAGTTTTCAGGGTTTTATAAAATGTCCGTACAGATGGTTTTGTCTGTGTGTGTGTGTGTGCGTGCGTGCGTACGTATACTGTTATAATTCTGGAACTACGTGATCGATCGTAATAAGGTTGGACGTGTATATATGTTTTCTGATTTTGAATTCGAGTAAACTTATCCTATTAGTATCGAATAGTAGCGAATATTTAAATCAAAGAATGAGTTGGTTTTCCCATGTAATTATCTTCCACTAGCAGAATAGGAGGAAGCTAAGTGCCAATGACTTGGCAGCGGTTTTAGATTGATTCTAGGACGTGCGCGGCTTTGCAGCATTGATGCTTCTTGATGTGCAGATGCGCAAATTTATGGCAGGTTTTTACGCTGCAGGGATGTGGAGAGTGTTCTTCGCACGAAAGTTCAGAAGAGAAGTTAATTCTTTTTCACTTGTTTGCATACCTATAACGAGACTCGACATCGATTCGGCGAGAGACGAACTAGCGCGCCACAACGCGGCGTTCGGCCGCTATGTGGCTTGCCTCCTTGCATCGCTTCGCGATGCAAGGCACGCAAAACACTCGCGCTTCGCGTTTTGCGCATAAGGCACGACCGCCGACGCTCGCGCTTTTGCTTTGGCTTTTGCGAAAGGAGACTTCTCCTAAAATTTCAGCCTGATCGGTCGAAAATTGTGCGAGATATCGCATGGTACACATTTTTCGCACACGAAACTATAAGGCACTTCCGTGTCGCGGTCGTGCCTAAAAATACAAGTATTATTTACGAAATTTAGACAAAATATACAAAAAGAAGTTGAGTTTATTTATTTTGACGACAGAAAAATTAAGCTCGCTTGTAAAAAAAGTTTTGGAAATACATTTTCATTTAATTTCAAACTGAGCAAAATCACGTGAACAGAGGAAAAATACAGCAAACCCGTGTAAAAAAAATAGTCTGGGGTAGGACTGGGAGAAGTCTAGCTCAGAAAGTCTGGCTAAGGAGCAGATCCCAGACTTTACCCCGCACTTTTATCAGGACCTTCAATAAGGATTAAAAAAGTCTGGCCAGAATGCCCAGACTCTAGGCAGCACTTTTATTTGTATTACATCATATTCAAGGAATTAACTAAATTTAATTTTATTCTGATTCGATTGTATTTGCTGGTTCTATAACGTACATATTATTGTCTATATTCATTTGAAATAATACGTGTTTTATCTGGTCAACAGGTACAACGATTAATAAATCTAAATTTACAGAGTATGAATTAATGTGTGGTAAATATGTTGAAACAAAATCACAATGAAAAGATGGTTGAGTGTCGAACTTATTTATAATGGCATAACTTCGACAATCATCATTACAACTATCGCATAAATTTTGACAACGGCAGTAACAAACTTTTACAAACGTCTCTAGTGGCGCTTTAGAGGAGATTTGATATTTTCAAAAATCTTTCGGAATTTATAAAGCGTCTTAACGCAAAAATTAGGCTGAATACAGTGTAGACAAATAAGCTTGAGCATGTGCGCAAAAAGGACACCCGTGATTGTGAACCTAATCATAAGTGATAAAAGCGATACTACGTGCTCAGCCACAGTTATAGGTGCACCAGGGTAGAGAGGCTTTTTAGCATTTTTGATATACAAAATATCATTCTCGTCCTCGTATTCTTCATCGCTTCCGCTTGACTCACGATCGTCGTCATCGGCCGTTTCTAATTCTTCGCCTGATTCGGGTTCCGTCAATGCTTGTTCAAAGTCGATATCCTCCTCATTTATAGTCCGATTAATAGTAGCATCTAGTTCACTAATAATGTCATCGTTATCAGGATTCTCAAATGTGGCGCTTCGAAAACCTGATACGAAAATGTGTATATTGCATTATATTAAATAATTAAGCGTTTTCGCTCTGTACCGAGTTTAACACGACAATCTATTTTGTCCTGTTCGCGAATATGTTGAACTATATGAGCGCATATACGTATTAAAACGACACCGAACTATGATAAAAAAAATCCTTTACAGCGGCTAAACGATTTGAAAAACGAAAAAAAAAATAATTTTTTGTAGCGCCAGTTTTCGTAAAAACGGAGTGAAGACAAATTAAAATCCGGTTATAACTTAACGCACTCAACCCGGAATAAAAGTGGTTTATGCATGCTAATTAATTTCGTTGTCGCATATTATATTTTATCAAAAAATACTGACTGTAATTTTCGTTGATTTGTTCATTCCCGTCGTTGTTCGAATTACTTGAATCAATGCCAGAATTCTCGCTATCGTCAGAATCGCTGTTTCCATTATTTTCCAAACAATATTGATGAAATTTTCTTCTAATTTTACCTATGTAGGAGGCACTATATTCAGAAAATCGCTTGTTTCTCTCCATTTAGATTACTTTAGTAAATACGCGCAAAAAAGTTTGCAAAGAAATACGCTTCGTATAACCTTTTTTACAATTCACATATGACGTGACATCTGCGGTTCGATAAACAAATACGTGAAGTTCGTCAGTATGGATGATCGCGAGCTTGTCGCTTACTCGCTTCACACTAGAGCAAGAAACAAAACAGAAGTTCACGAGCGAAGCTGTATCTAACCCTATTTATTGGAGGAATCGACTATTTTTTTGCGGCGACAAATACTGAAGATCAAAACGCGATAAAATGTTTTCGCTAGTTTTGTGGATAACAGCTGATCCTGTAACTTCGAGCGTAGTGAGCGCTGATAAAGTCAAAACGAAGAAGTCGAAAACATTAGCGCAATGGGGAAAAGACTGGTACGAGGCTAAGGTTGTACTCACTGGCAGTAAGTATGGTGACATTTTATTTAATACGCTCAGTAACTTGAATCACAAACGTGAAATACGAATAGAACAGCGAGCAACAATTTTATTATAAAATCGTTGCCACTAATTCATCTGACGGATTTCCGTGAAGTATAATCGTGAGGTTATTTTTCGTCTTCTTTAACAATGCGTAGACGCTTAATTTTTGCAATAAATAATAGAGACGGATGTAAATACCAGCAAAAGAGAGACGGAAGTATTCGGCAGCAGTGCGAGCCATTGTGTCGTTTTCTACGCGATTTTATCGAGAGATAATTACGCATGATTTTATGCGCACTCCCCAATGTGACGAACCAAGCATTCGAATTTTTCCGACGTTTTGTCTTTTTTTATAAATCAAAATTATAATTATCGATTTCTCTATTTTTAGATGACATCGATTATTTGAATTCTTTAGTCGTGGATGTTGACGGAAATATTATGACTCCTGAAAGAAGGCTGTCATTTCCTGATGCTGTGATTTCGACAAAGAGAAAAATCGCCGCAGGCAAGAGGAAACTAACGGCAATTAAATCGGGCGCAAGCGCAAAGTCCGACACAGAGCTTCTAAAAATGCGATCCATTTTTAGCGATGAATCGTCAAACGCATCTGATGAAGAGATTAATAGGTTCGGTTTTTTTTCAATATAATGATTTATTATACAAAAACCATGTATATATATTTATTATGTAATATTTATGTACACAGCGTATCAAAACAGAAAAAGAAAAAAATTGGAAAGGAGCAAGATGCTGGACGCGAAAAAAAAGAAAAGACGACAGCAAAGAATTCGGAGAAGAATAAGCCCAACCAAAAGAGCCAACGGATCGCAAAAGAGATGGGTGGTATCAAATCTTCGCTAAAAGGACATTCTAAAAATGCCAGCGTTGAGTGCCCTGTCGTTAATATGGAAGAGCAAGCGAGCATAATTGAAGAACGCGAGGTTGTGAGCGATGGCAGTCGAAACGCGGAGAAGAGCGTCGGAGAATCGGTTGCTCAAGTCAAAAATGGAATAATTGACCCGTTAGTAGAAGCAAGCGATGAAGAGGATGGTGATGCTGATAAAGAGAATGTGCAGGATGACAACGATAATGCGATGAACGATGAAGAGCAAGAGAAAACACGTGAAAGTACTACAGACGGTGCTGCGAATGACCGAGAGCCGGAGATCCGAGATTTTTTAGTTTCGAACGAACCCAAGACGGGAAAAGTGATTAAAACATAAATTAAATATACGTATTATTATGATATGGAAAAATAAACAAATTTTGTTTTTAGGTACGACTTCTAAAAGGTTTCTCGATTTACATAGACCAAGCGGAGCTTAATTATATGAAGTTAACGTGGCGTCATAAACCGCAGGAACTAACACGCCGATTAATGAAATTGATTGTTGGGAAGGATAAACTGAGGCACATGACTGCTACAGGAAAAGCAAAAACTCCAATGATTCCTCCCTCAGTTTTCAAGGCAGTATTCTGTGAGTATCTGTTTATACGTAACTGTACTTATCTAAAAGATGTTAAAATGAAATAAATTAATATACTCTTTAATTTCTAGTGTATGTGAATAAAAAGACACCAGAGAATGTGGAAAAATTGACAGAAATACAGTATCGACGAGTTCTGACAAATATGTGTAATACATTAAGAAACCCAAAAAAAACATCGACGACTACAAAATCAAGAGCAAAAAAATAAATCAAAATTAAAGTTTATATAGGTTACATTATGTTGTGGTTCTAATATACTGTCTGCGGTTATAATTCAATATATATTCAAAGTACAATTTGGAAAATATTCTATTTGTACACAAAATAAAGTGCTGCCTAAAGTCTGGGCATTCTGGCCAGACTTTTTCAATCCTTATTGAAGGTCCTGATAAAAGTGCGGGGTAAAGTCTGGGATTTGCTCCTTAGCCAGACTTTCTGAGCTAGACTTCTCCCAGTCCTACCCCAGACTATTTTTTTTACACGGGAAGTTAAGTAAGAATAACAATGCAAACGGATTTTAACGACCAGAAATATTTTAACATATTGGATCCTTCACTTGAGATGCCTCGGCGTGCGCGAAGGAACTAATTTTCGATGAGGACTCGCATGAACTGACAATGAGAGTAGGTTTGTGATCCTTCTTGTACTGGCGCTTCAACTTCTGAACGAAGCGGTTACACACCATGCGGTTATGATAGTCCTCCAAGTTCTCCTCATTGTAGAGTCAGAGCTAACGCTCTAGATCTGAGTCCCTTGCCGATAATACATCCTTCAATGAACATAATGTAATAAAAAAGGAGAAACAAATAACTGATGAGGAGTGATGANCGCTTTGCGATGCAAGGCACGCAAAACGCTCGCGCTTCGCGTTTTGCGCATAAGGCACGACCACCGACGCTCGCGCTTTTGCTTTGGCTTTTGCGAAAGGAGACTTCTCCTAAAATTTCAGCCCGATCGGTCGAAAATTGTGCGAGATATCGCATGGTACACATTTTTCGCACACGAAACTATAAGGCACTTCCGTGTCGCGGTCGTGCCTAAAAATACAAGTATTATTTACGAAATTTAGACAAAATATACAAAAATAAGTTGAGTTTATTTATTTTGACGACAGAAAAATTAAGCTCGCTTGTAAAAAAGTTTTGGAAATACATTTTCATTTAATTTCAAACTGAGCAAAATCACGTGAACAGAGGAAAAATACAGCGAAGTTAAGTAAGAATAACAATACAAACGGATTTTAACGACCAGAAATATTTTAACATATTGGATCCTTCACTTGAGATGCCTCGGCGTGCGCGAAGGAACTAATTTTCGATGAGGACTCGCATGAACTGACAATGAGAGTAGGTTTGTGATCCTTCTTGTACTGGCGCTTCAACTTCTGAACGAAGCGGTTACACACCATGCGGTTATGATAGTCCTCCAAGTTCTCCTAATAAAAAAGGAGAAACAAATAACTGATGAGGAGTGATTACCTGGTGTTAAAAAAGAACTGTGTAAATGAATTTGTATAAATCAAGCAAATATTAAAAAGCAAAATAACTAAAACAACAATGAAATATAAATATGTCTTACAATTAGTCAATCATTTATATTGCCTTCCTCCATATTCACTCTGTGAGAATGTAACTCTGCACGAGCAAGTACTGCTGATTCAGCATACGGATGTACAAAACCAGGTTCCATTAGAGCAGGTGATTGAGTCGAGTAACGTGCAAAATCCAAATAACCATATCTTTGACGTTGAAGAGATTGTAAACCTTAAAAATTTGGAAATTATAAATTTGTAAATATTTAATAGTTATAAAATCAAAATGCTTAGCATACCTCTATTGTATGTACCAGCTGCTATATGTGGTTGTGCATGAAAAGGCTCTCTTTTTACGTACATTCTATCTTGTTCTGAATGTTTGCGCCAATCAAGAATTACATCACCTGTAATTATAACAATAAAATAAATTACGTACAAAATTTGAATTTGATACCTTGCATTTTTCTGCAAGAAATTAAAAAGCTTACCATCATTGTTCTTTCTTCTTTTTTCTTCTGGATGAAGATTAGGATAGGCATATTTGCGCACTAATTGTAAAACCTTTTCACGAAACTTCAAGTTCATTACACATATTAATTAATTATATTAATTAATTTTTTTATCACTAGAATGTATATTTTGATATCGTAAGAAATGTCTGTACAACGTTTTTATAATGTCACACAAAGACTGACACAGAAGCGCATAAAACTATGCCATGCAATGCAACACCTCTAAGATTAGCAGCCTTCAGATTGACTAAAATTATAACCATTCTGTCTTTCATCTCTTCTATTGGTACAATACTGACCAGTCCACTAACTATCGCTTGTGGTCCAGATTCCTCTGCCAAATAAATTTTTTCTATGTACAAACTATCAGCATCTTGATGCCTTTGCACATCAACTACTTATCTATCCTACTCTAATGCATATAGGCTTTTGTCTAAGGCTGTGCCAAGCCACCAAGCTGCCAGCCGGTCCGAGATTAAAGCCCGGGGTGGAAGTTCAGGTGGGGGCACCTTTTACCTTAGAGTAAGTAACTGGCATACGAGGTTCGCTATTGGGGTTACTCGGCTAAGAAGATGGTACGACATTGCTTGCACTGCTGCTGGTACCACTAGCACTATTCTGGAGAGGTACAGTGCTGGGCGATCTGCATACTGACATCTATAAATAAGATATTGTGTTAAATAAGTCCTTTTTTATTTTTCATAATAATAAAACTAGTTTTAACTACGAAAAGAAAAAAAGTACTTACTTAGCTGGCGCAACATAATTTCCCGGGAAAACGCCACATTTCTGTGTACGATTGGATGTGCCTTTGAACCAGCGATCCTGGCACCTCTCGGTAACCATGTATATACCTCCCTTGCGGAGTTCTAATTCGTCGGCTTTCTGTGGCTTGTAAGGATACAACGTGATGTAAGCTGCCGGTAAATTACTTCCAACGCCCAAAGCTTCAGCTGCTGTAGCTCCTGATGACGAAGCACTTGAGAAACCTGCAGCATGCACTGTGGTCATGTACGGGTGGACTAGGCGCGTGTTCTGCCCCGCAGTTGGCGCTACCGCCGTTCCTCGCAAACTGCCGCTAGCGCATCCTCCAACTGGCGCTACGCTATCCTGCCGAACTGCCGCTACGCCAGATCCCCAACTAGCGCCTACGTTCCAGTATCCCAACCGCACTATTTTGCGTGTACACTTCCGATTTGCCACCCTCGACGCCGCTTCGCTATATCAAAGTGTGATAAATCCGATCCGCCGACCCTCCTTTATCACGATTTCCCTGCTCTCCCCCCCCCGTCTCTCCCCGATCTTCCTGATAACTATCGTGCGATTTCATTACTAGCCTTAACAGTGGTCCGTATTCTCCAAACGTGCAAGCTACCCCCCCCTGCTTTTCTACCTTGGGTCATTAGCCTGACTATTTGTGACCTCTATTTGCACGGGTCTGCGCGTTACCTTGATTCGCGATTTCTGATCTACCCATTGCCACTCCCTGGCCTAGCCAGTTAAAAGAGCTAGCGAGTCACCCAGTGCTCCCTGCCAGCCATGCCCAGCCAACCGTCGCCCGCATCATCTCTCTGCTTTATGCAGATCTTTGTTCAATAATGAAGGTATAGATTATAATATCTTTGGTGCTGAATTCGTTAATTACTGGAAGAATCTCTGTGCTGACCGTTGACAGTACAAAATTCTGCACGCGATTGGCTTAAAATTCAATAATGGTACTGATCGATTTGAATATTATTGATTGCGCTCCGTGAGCGACGATTCCAATTTTAACTATATAAAATAAATTGGGAACGGCTAGGAATGTAAATAAAAGTCAGTATTGTTCATTCATGTCTTTATATGAAAAATCCTTATATACGGTTATTAGATATCGAGTATTTATATCAAAACACTAAATTTCAACCCTGTCTGAGAGAAATATAGAATACCCAGAATATATGTGTATATCTGACAAACCATAGTTAATCGACTCCATGTTAAGAATTACATATATTACTTAGGCCAACAGCGACCTGGCACTACTCACTAATACAATTGTGTAATCATCACATGAATTGGTGTTAGATAAATAATGTATTCTAAGCAGTGGAAACTGCCTCATCCTAGTTGAATAAATACATTATTCGAATTCATGATCAAGTATGATTGTCCTCTTAGATACTCTTAAGCTAGATACCTATATACTACATTTATATTCCTGCTCAACTTCGAGTTAGAAAACACGCACAAAAACCTCGATCTGTAGTTTATATAACGTTACAACAATAGCAAGAACTGTTGTTATTAATCGGTATATCCTTCATAAATGAATAAATATTATAGAGATAAACTTGAGCGTTCAACACAATTACCATAACTCGTATAAGATGTATGGAATCTTACAAACTAATGCATTCAAAACTTCTTATTAAACCTTATATTAAATAATCATTCAGGAAACAACTATTCTGCATTAACATTCCTTATTTTTTGTGATAATCAGCTCGTAAAATAAATATTTTAAAAATCTTTTTATATCATAAGACTGGCTAAAAGAAATCCGTTAACTCCTCTTGTGTGTAATTCATTCTCATCGTTCCCTTCTACGTAAGAATCGTAGCTAGCCACAGATCCTCTGGCCAGCGGCTAAAACGCTGCGGTCACGCCATCAGCATTTCTTCAAAGCGTCAAAAACCGACACTCTCGGTCGAACGATCGCAGGTGCAAAACGAGTCTCCTCTCAGTCCTTTTTCCGAGTTCTCCATAGTGCTCCAGCTTTACGAACTATGCACTGAATCTTCTGCATGGCCCATAGACACAGCCCCGTGCGGTTCAGCAAAAGGTTACCAGACTCGTACAAGCTCTAAGAGCAGCACGCATTCGCCCACACCTCACAATTGTCCAAGATCCTTTTCAGTCGTCTCCTTACTCCATAGGACATTCATTGCCTCGAAATGAAAAGTAGGTTTATTGCATGCCAGATGTGCAGATGGGCGAAAGCTTGCTTCGAACACACCTCTGGCTAACTGCGAGAGACCATTTTCAACCGTCCACGTCTCAACTAAGAAGTAACAATCCACGAACTGTGACGTATGTGAAAAGATATCAAAACAGCCGAAAAAGAATTATAAATAAGGTAAATATAGTGTATTAATATAACAACAATTCTTGTATAGTGACAAGGAAAACCCGTGTAATTTACTAAACGATTGATAATCGGTAGTATCATTTTACAAAAAAAAACTAAGGTAAGCACGATCTATAGTTTAATTATTTTTTCATTATACACGAGTAATCTGTTCGTCTTGTTATACAATTTCAAATAAAGTTCATATACAAAATATATAAATATTAAAAAAGTGTAGAAAATTAAAGAAATGCCTTCCTGTTAATAAATATACATTTCCACAAAAGTGCTATATTTCTGACATACACTGTTTGCGTAGAGGTTAATGGTTTGTGATTTAATTTGATGCTTTAGGCGTACAATGCTGACCATGTGTGCCTATATTATGATTTAATATTAGAATCCTTATTACAGAATAAGGATTAACAAGTGTTTAAGAGTAATGAGCTCGGATCGCAATGTGGAGGCGTGTAATTAGGGAGCAAATTAGATTAAGTTTTACGCAGTGTTGACCGAAGTGTATGTTATTAATTACTATATAAGAGATTTACCATCATTAAGACAGATCAACATTTTATTGTTTATTCAGAATATTTCCAAAACAATACTAACTTCGTTTAGAGGCAATGAAGGAAAAATACAGCTACATACAATAAATATTTTGGTAACGGACTCTCATGTGATAATACATTGTGTATACTTTCACTTTATTTGTCTCACTGTAACCCGCATTCAGAGTTATGTCAATCGGTTCTCTGCTCTCACTCTCTCTCATCTCTCTTCTCTCTGCTCTCTCTCTCTCTCTCCGTCTCACTCGCTCTTACGCCTCCAACGTACAAGCCACTGCTTTTACGACGCTGAGTGCATCCTCTCACACAACAATCTCTTTCTCGTTCTCTCACTCTCTCTACATTCTCTCTCTCTCTCTCTCTCTCTCTCTCTCTCTTATATGTTGCAGACTCTCTTGTATGACATCTCGCTCACTCTGATAGACATATTTCCCTCTTACCTCTAGTAGATATCTCTCTTTTTACATCTCATAAATATCTATTTTACAGGACAAGTAAACTAAATCTATGTAAAAAAGTACACGATAGTCACTCTTTCATTGAAGAGGTAAATATTTAAATAATAATAATGATAATAATAATAATAACAATGATAATAATTTAAATATGTTATAACATAATTTTTCAGAAAATGCTCACGACTGAGCTTTATAGTATGCTGCTTAACAGAGAGGGGGCCATAGCCGGGACGAAATACAGCATCCCGGACGTACCAATGGATTGGGCTTTAGAGGAGCAGCCTGCATCGCTGCAAGAATGATCATCTCCGCGGCCACAATATAATTACTGGGTAGCAATAGAAGAGGAGCCTGAATTCATTGATTTCAATGACCTCCCTC
>VCDM03003272.1:2128-24360 GCA_012977825.3 Pteromalus puparum
ATAAAATTGCGGTCAGCTCCAATTACAGCAATCTCCTTGGGTAAAAATAACCCTTCTTTATCGTGAAAAGCTTGGATATCGATGATAAAATCCATTGCAGCTATCGACTGTTTCTTTCTCAAAATCTCGAGATGAACTAACATCCACCAAAATCCGGAGAGGTTATATAGGCAGACCTCTCCCTTCTTTACGGTTCCTCCCTCCCTCCCTTCCTCCAATGTAGAACTTTAGCGAAATAGAGGGAGGAGGCTGAGTGCTGTGATTCGTTCTTACTGTCACAAAAACACGCGCGCGCACATCTTATGAGTTGTAATCTAAAATAACTTGACGCATAGAATCGATGTCTAAAACATTGTCATATTCAGCATAAACAATACAATTTACAGTGTGTGTTAATGGTTTATCGAAACGTACTTCGATA
The DNA here is from genome assembly GCA_012977825.3 of Pteromalus puparum. Classification (NCBI taxonomy): domain Eukaryota; kingdom Metazoa; phylum Arthropoda; class Insecta; order Hymenoptera; family Pteromalidae; genus Pteromalus; species Pteromalus puparum. The sequence goes on from VCDM03003272.1 coordinate 2,550, forward strand.
CGCACATTTCCGTTACGAACTAAAGACCAATGCGTACCGCAATGAGCAGACATGTCAGGAGTAAGATCAAATGCAAACAAACAAAAACCCTCGGGATAATCTGTTCTGTCGATATCATTTCCTTCGTTTAAAAAGTGTATTCCAGTACCAGAGTAAAGAGTGTGATAACAGTCTACGTAAAGAGGTGTAGTCGCAGCGAAGCTTGGCTGTAGCGGTTTACTCGGCACTTGTTGACCGTCGATATAAAGCGATAAATAGTTAATACCGAAATTTTGAAAGTTGAAAGGATTCAATAATCTATCGCCGTTAAAGGCTTTATTATTGACAAATCCTATGATGAGTCTTTTCGGTAATTGTCCGAGAATTACATTATCCAAACACTCGCCGAGTATACCATTATGCATACTGAATGCTTTAACCTCGACGCGAGTCAGAGGGTACTTTGCAGTTGTTGTCGCTAATGTTTTAGCGTGTGCTACTAAAACACCAGGGTTAATTTTTGCTCGTCGCACAAGTAAACTAGCTTCTTTTATATGTACACTATAATTTTTATCGGATGCGTCCATTAAACAAAAAGCGTCCTTTGCACGTACCAAGCGGACTCTCATTTCTACACCATTTAAAAGAAATCTATCCTGGTTACATACGTCAATATGCAAATGTCCTAAAAGATCAACGACTTTTCCACCACTAGTAAATTTTTGACGGTTCAAAAGACCTTTATTCGTACAATTAGCGGCAGGCTTCTCATCCAATTTCCCTGCTGTATCCGTTGCCCATAATGATGTCGACAGATGCGAAGTTTTTGCATCAGGCCCGTAATTCAACAAAGTTTCAATATATGCTCTATAAGGATACAGTGTATTAGACGGTGTCACAAGTTTTTGATTGAAAAAAACGTCCACTTGACTAAACATTGAGTGCAAGAAATTGTTCACAGGTGCCACACTTGCATCCGTGTCCGCGTTGTGAGGTGTTATTTGAACATTTAGTTTGATCATCGTATGAGCCAAATCTATATATTCTTCGCCTGCTGCGGCGACTAAAAATTCTAAAGGTGCTTGATCGGAGAGTGATGAAACAGGCTTGTATTCCACACATGATGATGATTCGATAGTGGTCTGGGTCATTGGCAATGAAAACAAATCAAGCTCCGATTTTAAGCACTCGCAACTTGAATGATGTAAGAAAGACATTTTTAATTTTTATTTAATCAAAAATATCCAAAACTTTATTTCTTTTAGTAGATTTCCTGCGTATTTTTTTGTTCACTACACGTTTCACTTTTTTCCCCTTTCTATTCTTCTTCTTCTTCCTTCTTCCAGTTTTTAGTCTTTTTACAGCTTTGGTTTTTTTCTTGCTAGTTTGCTTTCGCTTTATCTTCTTCTTCTTGTTATTAGAGCTCTTGCGTCCACGACTGTCGTACTGCAACTGTGTTGCCCGTTTGAGCGCCAGCCCTTTATAGCCGGAGCCCTCCATAAGCTTGCTTATTTTCTCATTAGCCTTACGTTTTAATTTCAGTCCAGACTCGGCTAGACGACTGTTGAGTGAATCCTTGAATGACATATTATTTTCTGTCACGTCGTCGAGAACATTTATACCTGCTCTCAAGGCTTCTCGACCAACTGCTCGGGCTCCTTTTGCCAAAAACGGCAATGCTCGTCGAAATAGACCACCCAGGAACGAGCCAATACCATGGCCCCGTTGTCCTCGCGAGCCTACATACACACTCGTAATACCACGTCCACCACCACCACCACCACTCTGGTCACTATAATATGCGTCGTAATAATTCATTTTTAAAAGTCTCTTCTAAAATGAAGTGTAGCGGTCAACATTCCAAACTCGAATGGTATTGGACTCCCAAATTGATCTCTTATATCGATATCTATAGTTTAAAAACGACTGTTCAAAAGCGGTATATAATTAACAGGCGAATATCTTTTAACAATGGTACTACCATATTTATAATCCCTTGCTTCAACATTTACAATTCTTAACAGAGGTGCATGTGCGTCTCCTACGATACACGGCTCACAAATGTTTGAATAAATAAAAAGTTGGTCGGGTATAGCGTGAGCGAGAGTAGCAGGCTGGCTAGCTACATATTCTCTATAAGGTATAGTTTGTGACTCCAGTGTAATTCTAAAGGTACCATTTTCAAAGCCAAGAATACGTTTTACTGGTTTTGTAAGTCTGCTTTTCTTTTTCACAAGTTCCGGATACTCTCTTGCAGTAACGTAGCCTCCTTTTTTATCGTAAATCAATTCCTTAGCCGTTTGATCGTCGTGATATTCCTTAAAACCTTCATTTATTGCATCAATCAAACTTTGTACGGATCGATATACACCATGCTGGAAATGAAAATTATCCTTTCCATCTATAGGTGATATTGATGTATCTTTATAACGTAAATGGAGTGTAGTGCAGGGTATATGAATTTCTGACAGTCCAACTTGCCACTTTTCATGTAAATCGATTGCGCGAGGTAATCTTACTGAAAAACTAGTGGTCGTGTTATCCGGAAAAAATGTCATGCTACTATTACTAGGGAGTACTACTGTGAATTCCGACTGATTCATTTTTATAGTCTTTTTACTTCACTTGCAAGAATCCAGGAGTTAAATTTATCGGGATAGCCGATCCAGCTTACGAAATACTCTTTTTTAGCTCCTTTACCACGTGTTTTTAAAATTTCATTAATTTTATATTCTTTTTGCGATACCCTTTCACTGTGCACCAAACTTAATTCTTCTGGGTAGAAAAATCCTTCAATTTTCTCACCTTCTAAATCGGACAGTTCATAGATGAACAAGTTTTGTCGTTTTTTCACTTTAACAATTTTAAAAATCTCTTCGCTCCAACCTTTTTCGTAACCTTTTTCAAAGATGTGACGCTCTCTGCTAATTCGAACATACTGATCCACTTTATATCTTGGACTCTTCCGTATAACCTGCCGTTTTAAAGATTTTTCCAACATATTTTTTCTCGCTTCCTGAGCATTGTAAATTGTCACAGCAGCAGGTTTCATTTTTATCGTTGAATGTATACTATTGTTATAACTCTGAACTATTGCTTGCAATACATCAATATAACGTTTTGTATTTTTATAGGTAAAATAACGAAACATTCGCTCCTTTAGCGTTCTGTTAAATCTTTCTACGACGGCAGCTTTTACATCAGGATTACGCGCTACACGAAATTTTATACCCGTTTCACTTAAAAACTTTTGAAATTCTTTACCAACAAATTCTTTTCCCGCATCCGTTTGTAACATGTAAGGACAGCGATTTTTATTTTTACTTAGAATTTGTTTAAATGCTTTAGTCACTTCTTTTACGGTTTTGTCGCGCAACGGTTCGACAAAACTATATTTACTTAAAACATCAATCACTACTAGCAAATATGAATAATTATCGTTGTGACTCTTTAGAGATGATAGAACGATAAGATCAGCTTCCCATACGTGATCCAATCCCAAAACGTCGTAGTATAAGCGTGGAAATTTTTTTCGTATAGGTTTGTGAAGCGTATAAGTGTCATGTCTTGTCAACCAGTCCCTGATTCGTGATGCTGGTATCTTTTTCTTATTCACACTTATTAAATTTCTCGCTCCTGTGAAGCCAGCCTCATGCCCCGGATCAAAATATTGTTTTTCAATGTCTTGCATTATTATTATGTCATTTAAACTGCAATTCGTTCCAACGTTTAGCTATAGGGGTAGATGTTCGATTGCTTTTGCGTATTTCAGGGTTTTTTTTGCTTCACTATTTCCAATAAACTCTCTCGAAATCTGTGTTGCAAACAGTAATTCACCAAACTGTTTTCGACCTACGGCTTTAATATTTTTGCGTGCTCTAGCTACATCATTTACTAAGTCAATTATGTTTGAATTTTTTATTTTTTCTCCATCAATTTTTACAACACCAGTTGCACTCCAACTTATCCGGTTATTATTATTTTTTAAATGGTTTAATAAAAGTTTTGTTTTATTTTTGTATAATTTTGGTACACTTTCAATGATGTACTCATCGCTCATTTGATCTTTTTCATCACTTTTAGCATCTGCAGAATTTTTTTTATCGTCAAACCGGCGTTTTTCATCGACAAAAAATAGATATCTCTGTAAAACTTGTAGAAAATCTCTATACTTGTCACTGTCAGACGTATATTTCCCTGAATCCAAGATTTGTCTCATTTCACTATCAAGTCGTGAAAATTTATCTCCCTGCGTTTGTACAGTTTCACTCATTAATTTTTTCTCCTGTTCCGGAGTTACTTCTCTGGCAGCTGCTGTTGTTAAACTATTTATTGGTGCTGATTTTACACTTGCTTGCATTTTATGTAAACTTTCTTGAGGAATCAAAACCATTTTTCGTGCTCTTTCCATTTTTATGCATTTAGAAAAAGATCCAAAATAGGCGGTAACAAAAAGCCTAGAAAATTTCCGCCTTTTTGTACAATTATACGCTTCTTGCTTTTCCAGCAACTTTTTTTTCGTTTTGTAACTTTTGTTAAATTACGCAGAATAGTTTTATACTTTCTCAGCTTCTTTTTTTCCGTGACGTTTAAACATACAATACCTTTTAATACGTTCAAGGCACACTCACAAATGTACTTTACAAGTTTTTCATCGGCAGTACGCAATAACGCGAGTCGTTGTTCTTTATTAGAATGTCTCAATGCCTGTAGCAACACAAAATATTTTTCTTCAAAAGGTGATGCATTATTCTTCTTCATCAACGCGCGACTCTCACGAGATGCTCGCTTCGCCATTGTCGGATTATAACTGAATCGATTTTTTTTTTTTCTCTACACAATATTTAACTTGCTGTACTGACTCGACGAATACTTGGGAATATAGACGTATTGATATTCATCATCAGGAAATATACAACTACGGAAACGTAATTCCTCAGGTGTACTCTGCTTCAAGTCAATAACTAAATAAGAATGTGCTTTTAGAGTACTATCATAATAAGCTTCTTGCAAAAACTTGAAATCCTCGGGGTATAGTTGACGAGCCAAATGCTGAATCTGTGCACGGTCTCGAGGATTCTTAAATAAAACCATATAATTCGCATTGTGCGATGATGCCGCTAGGAGTTCAACTCGAGTAGAACTGCCTCGCTATGCCGCGCGGCCCTATATAGGTGCGTTCGCGGCGCGCCGCTCGCGCCGCCTGGCGCGTCGCCGCTGAGTTACTAGTAGAATCTCGCGCTCGTGCGGACTGGCCTTTCGGTTGGTGCGCGCGCGCGCTCACCTCGCTTCGTGCGGACTCGCCTTTGTTCGCTGCGCGCGCGCGCTCGCTGGCGTCAGCTGGTTTACACGGCGCCGTGTTTGTTGATCTCGTGTGCGAGACTTATGTCTCGTCACATGCTATACCGGTGTTTGATGGAGAGGATGACAACATGTGGAAGAAGAGAATAACGATGTTTCTAAAATTGAAAAAGTGCCATGAAGTTATAGTGTCGAACGACGTATACTTTTTATATAGTTAGATTTATCCTAAATCAAACTGCTGAATCTCATTTTTTGAGCATTCATTGCAGTCAAAATGTTTTAGTGTGTCAGTGTCGCTTATGAGTCGAGTTCGCAAACTGCAAGATAACCATTTTTGTATATACGACTGCGATTCAACTTGCGAAAGATGCGAAGGTTTAAATATGTCGAATTAACCGAAACCGATTATATCTATTTAGGAGATAGTAGTGAATTAGAAGCAACTAAAATCGGTAATGTTGTAAGATACTTTAGAGTCTTTGATAAAGAAAATAAAGTCGTAATGAAAAACGTTTTATACGTTAGAGAGATGAACACAAATTTAATTAGTTACGGGAAATTAACTGATAGTAAAACGATTGTCTCGTAACGTAATTTAGCAAAAATAATTGATGAAATAGAAAATTTGATAGCAGTAGCGTATAAAAAAATCGTACATATAAAATCACGAGTAGATTGGAAGTTGAACAAAAAATTGTAAAGAATACTGAGTATATTAATGGTAAAATTAGTAAAAAAGAAAAGTGGCACAGAATGCTAGGGCATGTGAATTTTGGCTATTTAAATTTTTTAAGTAGAAAACAATTGTTGACAGGTATTCCAACTGAGTTTGAATCGGAAATATTAAAATGCAAAATTTGCATAGAGAATAAAATGCATAATTTACCGTTTAAAAATAACAGAACAAGAGCGAAAGATATCTTAGAGGTTATACACACTGATGTTTGTGGTAGCTTCAAGACCCCGGGTCCAAACGGTGAAAAATATTTTGTTTCATTTATCGACGATTACAGCAAAATAGCCAAAATTTACTGCATTAAAACAAATGATGAAGTATATGATTGTATGATAAAGTACGTAAATAAAGTAGAAAACTTAACAGGAAAAAGAGTAAATATAATACGATGCGATAATGGTACAGAATACCTAAATAATCGATTTTATAAATTCGCAAAGGAAAAGGGTATTTATATAAACAATTGTCCAGCGTACGTACATGAGTTAAATGGTACTGCTGAAAGATTTAATAGAACAATAATGGATATGCCACGTTGTTTATTAGATGAGGCACAAGTAGACAAAAAATATTGGCCAGAAATAATTAGTGCTGCGACATATTTGAAAAATCGTACTTTGGCCAACACGATTGAAAAGAAAACTCATATGAGATATTTTTTAGAAAAAAGCCAAATGTTGAAAATTTAAACCTATATGGTAGTAAAGTTTTTGTAAGAAAGCCAGAACAAAAGAGAAACTCAAAATGGGATAAAAAAGCTGAAATGAGCATTTTACTAGGTTACAGTGAAGTAGGTTATAGAGTTTTGTTAAACGGTAGAGTAACCGTTCATAGACATGTTAATGTTGTAGAATCATATGAAAAATGTATTGGTCTTGATCATGATACTGAAAATATTTCTTCCCGTACTCCGACTCTCGAGTCGAGTAAGAGAAGTGAACATGAGTTCGAAAGCGAAATCGATGATGATGTATTTGATAGCGCAGATGAAAATGAAAATGTAACCGAGAAAGAACAAACAAATGTAAAAAATAACGATAAAAATAGTTTGAAACCAAATACTCCACGTCGATCAACACGTGCGAAAAAGAGTCCGATAAGATATCCAGAAAATAGTGCTAATAGAGTATCCGTACATTATTGTAGAGTAGATACACCTTGTACATTTGAGGAGGCGATGAATAGCGATGAATGCGATAGTTGGAAAAATGCTATGGATAAAGAAATGAATAGCTTGTATGAAAATGAAACATGGAAATTAGTTGAGAAACAAAAAGGAAAAGAAGTACTAGATGTAATATGGGTTTACACAAAAAAGGCTGATGATATATTTAAAGCTAGGTTAGTAGTAAGAGGATTTCAACAAACGAATGGTATCGATGACATATACGCTCAGTAGCAAAAATGCAAACATTAAAAATTTCGTTTTCTTATTGTTGTCAATTCGGATTAATTATAGAACAGATGAACGTTGTTACAGCATTCTTAAATAGTAAAGTAAGCTCAGAGGTATATGAAAATCAACCAAAAGGTTACAATGATGGAACAAACAAAGTTTGTAAATTGTTTAAAGCGCTGTATGGACTACGAGAAAGTCCAAGAAAATGGTACGAATGCTTTGATGAATACTTAGCGAAATTAAAATTTAAAAGAAGCAATGCTGATAATTGCTTGTATACCTATGGAAAAGGAGATGATGTTTTATATCTTTTGTTATATGTAGATGACTTATTGATCTGTTGTAAAAGCAAGAAAAAAATTCAAAGTCTGAAGAAAGTGCTAATGAATAAATTTAAAATGAAAGACCTAGGAGAAATAAAAGATTATTTAGGGATAAATATAGAATATGATTATAACGATTGTAAAATGAAACTAAGCCAAACTAAATACATAGAGTTACTAGCATTTAAATATCAAATAGAAAATAGTAAATTATATAGCACTCCTATGGAAACGAATTTAAAACTTGATAAGGCCGAAAGTTGTGAGTCTGAAATAAAATACAGAAACTTGATAGGTGCTTTGTTATACATAAGCTCAAGCATAAGACTAGATATAAGTTATAGTGTAAATTACTTGAGTAGGTATCAATATTGTTATAATCATAGTCACTGGAAATATGCTTTAAGAGTACTGAAATATTTGTATTTAACTAAAGACTTATGTTTAAATTATAAAAGGAAAGAAAATTGTAATAATATAATTGACTGCTATGTGGATGCAAATTGGGCTGGTGATATTATTGATAGAAAATCTACGACAGGTTATGTTATAAGAATGTTCGAAAATGTAATTGACTGGAAGTCAAGAAAACAAAAATGTGTAACTAAAGCGTCGACATACGCAGAATATGTAGCCCTATCCGAATCTGTAAGCGAACTAGAATACATCAGAGAGTTGGTAAAGATATTCGAAATAAATATTGCAGAACCGATTAAAATTTATGAAGACAATTCAGGTGCAATAAACATTGCAAATAACGGTAATTTTACGAAAAATTCTAAGCATATTGAGATTCATTATCATACTGTACATCAAAGCGTGAAAGATAAATTGATTGAAGTTTGTATAATTGATACTAATGAAAATGTTGCGGACATTTTTACAAAAGCTCTCTGTAGAGAAAAATATGAAAAATTCAGAAAGTTGTTAAATGTACAAATATAATGTACAGTACAAATGTAAGGAGGCGTATTGAGAATATAGTACATTTGACCGTATGTATAGTATAGAGCGCGCTAGAATAAGTGAACGCGCTGACGAGTGTGTGAGGGGACACACACATGCAAGTATCCCCTCTCACGGTATGCGTGTAAGTCACATGACTACTAGCGGTGCCGAGACTATACGAGTCTCACACATCGCTCTCTTGGTTCCGAGCCGTCGTACAGTACACATGGTGTACACGGCGTATATACATACATAGTAGCTGTACATAGAAGAAGACGAATAAATCCACATTGTTATTAAACATTAATCCTCTGCTTTACCTCATTTATCCAACATTTCAAATTCTCAAAAGCTTTGCAATCATCATTGCATGCCCCGCCGAGGTTTTCCTGACGTTGCGGGTTTACCGGATAATCGCGATTCCAGTGTCTCTCAGGGCAAAAATGACAGCGGGGTAGCGGTTGATTCGCGTTCGCTTGGTTAGCAGGGCGGTGCTCGTAGCGTTTGCAGAAGGAGACGCTGCCTTTAGCTTCGTCGATTGCTCGACTCCTGAGGCTGGTGGCGGTGCGCTACGCCTAGCTGCACTGCGCTCCTCGAGCTCGTCTTGCTCAAGCTGTGCGTCACGCGAAATAAGGTCTTCAACCGTTTCGAACGTACTACCGCGAAGAAGCTTTCTGGTCGAACCGCGTAGAACTTTGAGTAGGGCGGCGATTATCTGCTCGTCAGGCGCGTGCGGATGGAGGCGACGCGCTAGAAGATGACGTTGCTCGAGGAACAAAACCGTGCCTTCTTTTTCGCCCTGCGGTTGTCCGTCCAACTTTGCGTTTAGTCTCATTAGCACGTTTGATGATGCGTATTTGTTGCTCAATAAGTCGGCGAATTTTTGCCACGTGATATTAAGGTTTTTATAAACAGCCCACCATCGTGCAGCGTCGTCTTTCAGGGCGCGCGACGCGAGTCTGGCGCGAGAGCTCACCTCGGTGTTATGTGCTCGAGAGGGTAGCGTGCGAAGAAAGATGGGAAGAAAAAAAACACGTCGCTTAATTTTAAACTAGTTTTCGCGAAAACAGAGCAGAGGCAACAGCGTCGCGTCGTCGCGTTTGTTCGCGGCTGCCGTGGAAATACGCTGTGTTTGTGCTCGAGGTTCACCCTCCAACAAACCGTGGCAACGCTAGAGGTAGCGAGCTCGTAGGTATGTCCTTTGTATGCACGAGCGGACGAACGTCCGCTCTGCGCGAAGGAAGCAGGGCTTTCTGTGCCTGTGCGCGTTCGCACTTGGCGGGAGAAGATCCTTATTGTATCACTTAACGTATGTCCGCGTAGCTCAGAGCCGAGGAGCAGCGTCTCGTGACGACTCCGTGTTCGGTAATAGCTCGGGACTAACTGACTCGCGCACGACCAGCACTCCCCTTTATAGACTTCGATGCGACAGCGCCGAAGCCGTGGGATTGGTCGCTTGCGATGGGAGAGGTGGAAGATTTTGGGTCTCCCGTGCGAGCAGCAGACTCGGATCGGGTGTTCGGTTCGCGGAAGGCACAGCTCGCGCGCGTGCTGCGCCGGCGACAGAATTCTCGCGGCTTCAAGTTCCAGGAACTCCAAAACGCCGAAGAGAAAAAGTCGTTTTTGCGAAAGTACGCGTACGTCAACGATGCAATAAACATTTAATCGGTGGTGCCCGCGCGTGCTTTTACGAGTGTTCTGATGTTGCCGAGAGCGGAACTGAGTCACCAGAAAGATTGAGAGGAATGCAAACACGACTTTCAACTTCCCACGCACGCGTCGATTTGTATCACCGTACTCGTCAGCAGTCAGATAAGATTTCTACAAATTATTTTTGTAATTCAATAATCCTCGAGTAACCCTAGAATGAGTTGCTTTGTTTACGATTTTGTTTATCTCTGTTTGCAAATGCAGTCAGCAGCTGGAGTGGATTTCTCCAAAATAACTTCACAGATACTTGACACTGCTGAGCAATCAATGAGTCACCCCTCTGTGTAACGTGAGCAATATTTGTTACAGTATTTTTTTTTTTAATTTTACTGTGTGTTCTTTGTCTAATTATTCATTGTTTTTCAGACTTAACAACCCAGGGCTTCCCAATCTATTCCAGAGTCATGCGCTCAGTCCGACTGTTTCTTTCACAAACTATTGTAAGTTTCTTTTATTATTTAAAACAAAACTTACCATCTCTGCCTAGTGGTATTTTGGGAGGAATCAACCATAAAAATTTTAATTTTTTGCTTCAAAAATGGGTGCAACCATGCATTAAGTGCTCGCGTCGAAGACGTTTTGTCGCTTTTTGACTATGTTATGGTTGTTTATTTAAAGTGAGTGTGATCATTGTATTTAGGCTATTTGAGAGGATCAAAATGCATATCACTTTGTACATATTCTCAATAAATTTGTGACTTTTCTTTAAATTTTATCTAAGTAATTAGAGGTTATTTTTACTGTGTACTATTTTTATGTAACTCACAGACCTAATAAGTATAGATTGCGGGTGAGATACGCTGAAAGTGGCTCTCGGTGCGAGAGAGACAGACTGATCGAACGAGAGCACTCGCGGAGAGATTTCCGCGGACGCAGAATTACGTCGCGGCCGATAAAGCAGATGACCTGTAACGTGATTTTTTGTTATTACTTTAGCATAATATAAAGTTAATAAAGTGAAGTAATGAACAAAAGTTGTTTGATATACGATTAAAAATCAACAACTTCCTTAATACGTATTTGCAACGTGATTGCACAAACGTTGATGACGAAAATATTTCCGAAAATGAGTTTTCCTGTATTTTAATAATATTAAAAAACAGGAATACTCACTTTCCTTTATACACTTTAAACCCACAAAAAATTTATACTTAAGCCTAAACTATAACATTATAATTAAACCCCTGTGGTATCGATGAACATATGCGACTTTCGAATTTAAATTCTCGAGTCGTGTCGTGGCCGTGTGAGCTAAAGCGCGCTGATATTTTTGCTGCGCTGAAGTTCAAAGTTCGCGTCCGAGTCAGGTAAATTTTTTCTTTTTATCATACATTTTGCGTTATTTTTTACGCTTCTGCGAAAGCTATTGCAAAATATAAGAGTATCTTAAATAATATTCATATATTTAGTTTTTATTTCGCTATAACGATGACTTCTTGTTATAATTGAATATGCATAATTGTATGGCACGTATGTGTACATGTATATACCCTACTGCAATATTTTTATTTATTATATATGCATATATTTTCTTCTTCAGATTCGCAAACATTAATATTTAATTATAAATGTAATAAGAAATTGAAAAAAGCAAGTATCTTAGCTGTTTTTTTGCCTCGCTATGATTCGAAATTCGCGCGTTACTGAGATCGCTTTTTTGTTTGAAGATGTAGTTTCTTTTGTATACAAGTAATAACTAGTCTAACATTATATTTTTGGAAAATCTTGTGGTAATGGTGGGGATAGTGCATGTAAGTGCAGGCACAGTCGCGAGAAAACAGCAGCTTTTTGCGAGTAAGTTACGTGCAACGATCAGTGTAAGCTGTTATCTTGTCGGAGTTTCGTTTATTTGTTTATTTTTTGTTTATGTTTTATTATTGTAATAATGATGCGATTATGTTGTATTTGTGGCATACAGTAGATTAAATCGGATGAAAATAGATCGTTTCATACGTAAGTACTAGTTTGTAGTTAGCTATTATAAAATTGTAAAGCCTCGAAAACATATTTATGCAGTTTTCCTACTTCACAAGAAAGAAGACAACTATGGCTCCATGCAATTGAAAAGCAGGAAGTCGCAAAACCAGCTGCGGTATGTAGCGATCACTTCGCTCTGAGGATTTTTTCGACATAAACAGTGGTTTGGTCCATCGACGACAGATCAAAAAAACCGCTGTACCATCGTGTTTTTTGAGCAACATATCTCAGTGAGTAATTAAAGTATAAAATTATCAAAAAGAAACAAATTATGTTAAAAATATATTATTGATTAATGTAAGATAAAAAAATAGACGTTTTAACAGACGATAATGCATGTTATTTTCTTATTTAGTTACTTATTGTTTCTTCCATTATAATAATTCTTAATTGAAACATGATTCGAGCAAATAAATTTGAATAAATTAACACGTCTTAACGAAAATTTGCAGAAATCACATCCCTGATGAGCGGGCACGAATGGTTCTTGCAATGAGAATAATTCGCCATCGATTCCTGTTTCCGCTGTTACGTTGCCAATTGAAAATGAATCTACTGCTGCAGTAAATGGTGATCTGGATGATCGTGGTAGGACAACAAGGAAGCAGTACGTAAATATCAAATATTGTATCATATTTATTGGCGATAGTCTGGCAGTGTAACGTATAATCTATAAATCGATTCCACAGAAAGGCTGAATGTGAACCGGAAGGATGTAGCCGAAAAAAGAAATATCGGATCACCGACAATGGAAGCACAGAATGGTTTTCTGAACAAGATTTCAAGTTCCAAAAAAAAAATGGAAATCATTTGAAAAGTACGTCGTAAGCAATCGGAAAAATGTCAAGAATCCTGTCGTAAAAATTTACTAATAAAAAAAATGCGACAATTTAAAGGACTTGCTAAAATCATTGAACTCGTTAAAAATTTTGTCAGATGATGCTAGAAAATTTCTAAAAGTAAGTATCAATTTGAAAATATGAAATTTAATATAGACGTAGGTGATGATCCGGTGTCTTCATTTTGGACTTCGTGACTTTAGGTCGTGGCACGAACCCTGCTTGCAAGCAAAAAGTTCACGTGCAATTGACTATAGCAACCAAAAGTAAGTTTCCCATTGGTCAATACAAGAATTCGCGGGCTTTTTTACATGGACTTTGTGGCCTTTTGTGATACATTGACGAAATTGAAGTGCACTAAAAATATCGCTAGCGTGGCCGTCCCGCGCTACTTGATTTTTGAAAAAATGTAAAACTTGTTTGGAATCACGCGTGTGTTCATGTATTACATCACGTACCTTGTATGAATTTTTACCAAAACCATAAGTATACAAAACGTAAGTAAATAAAAGTAGTGTGTACATCAAATAGTGTGTTGATTATAAGTACGTATACGTGTTGTAATTAAATTTTGAAGCATAAATATTATAACGGGGTTCCTTATACCGTTATAAACGATCAGTGGCGCATCCACTGATCTGTAATAATGCAAGAGGAATAAATGCAGCAGCTCGTTGCAGGCTTGCGAAACCTGGCCCGTAGCGCAGTATATGCTGAACGTGCACGTCCTCGTGCACGTGAGCCCGCGGAGGCGTCGTGAGTGTTGATGCTACGTAGCTTATTCGCGAGTTAAATCTAAGAGAAACGCACGGGAAGGATAGAGGCAGGAGCAAAAATCACACAGGCCGAGTAATGTTAACTTTCGTTTATGTAACGACTCTGATTCTAATACAGATGTAGCGCAGGGTAAGCGAGAGACGAAGCAGAGCAAGTAACGCAGGCAGAGAAAGNAGAGAGAGAGAGAGAGAGAGAGAGAGAGAGAGAGAGAGAGAGAGAGAGAGAGAGAGAGAGAGAGAGAGAGAGAGAGAGCCTCGTGGCCTCGTGTTTGGCTGGGTGCAGCGGGAAGTCGAGCGGCAAAACAACTGCACTGCTTGTGACCGGCACGATGCATCGGGTAGCACGCTGTAATAGATAGCACGATATCCCGGCGACACACTCCAACACGTCACTGATGCAGCAATAATCCTCTGGGATACGCACGCACGCTACGGCTAGGATTCGCGAGCGGCGGCGAACAGACCTTGAGTCCTTGGCTGTACCAAAACCTATAATAGTAATAGGCGGTTAAAGATTGAATTAAAATTTTTTTTGACAATAGATAAATAAATTAATTGTTTTAATAATAGTTTTGCAATGTATGCATCTGAAAATTAATGTAATATTGCGGATATCAAGAAAAAAAATTTTTGTAAAAAATAATAGATTGCGCAACAAGTGAAGGTGTAATACATGCAGTTATATTGAATAATGAATGCGTAATAAATAAAAGTAAATGTGAAATAGTTTGTTTCATTTTTTTTTTGTTTACTAATGGAATATAATTCTAAATAAATACAACAAAGTAAAGTTAATTATTTGACAAATACTATTTCGATTGATGTGTTTATGGGTGGTTCTCTGACAAATCGTGCGCGACAAAAAAAAACGTTTCTTCAAACTTGGGGGATATGTTCTAGAGGTCACTACGATGTCAGCTGTAAATTTTCAGATCGATTCGATCAATTCTCTTCGAGTTATAAGGGTTCAAAGTTGGTTATTTAGGCATTTGCTGCATTTTTTGCCTATTTCCAATGATGTATAGCTCTTAAACAACACATCTTTCACTAAAAACACACTGAATGTTTTTTTTTATAAAATTTTCTCAACTTTTTTTTATAAAAGTCCCTTTAATGCCCTATATATATATATATATATATATATATATATATGTTATAACTGACTTGTTTGCAATTTAAACCTTAAAATGTGAAAATCGAAGATGTGATCCTCACTCCGACTACTTTTGTACGGTGAAAAGGACGTATTCATCCGGATACGTCCTTTGTATCAGCTATTATTAGTTATTTCTATCATATCGAAGGGTTTTTCACTGCTACGTGTCCCATGAAAACAAAAAACAAAGGCCTCTGCCATTCTGGTTCTTGTACAGGTACTTTTGCACTATAAAAAGGTACACATACATATGTTACGTCATATTATGATCGGTATAAACATCACTAAAAGCAGAACCAAAGCTATTTTCTGTATCATTTAAGCTTAGAAGAAGGTTAAGTGTAATTTTAGTTCCATAAGATGAAACCAATCTCGAAATTTAAAAATTCCAAACAAGTATAGTAAGTTAGCAGACATGGCATCCCTTCGTGCGGTAGATCGCCGGTTTAGAACGCGGCTAAGTAGATCTAATGTGTGTCAGAATCCTAAAAATTCCTACTCTCTAATAACTTTAGTGTAATACTGTTCCTATAAGATGGAACCAATGCCGAAATTTGAGGATCTTAAACAAATATAGTAAGTTAGTAGATTATGAAAGATCATTATTTAGATGACAGTTTTCCAAACCACCCAAGAGGTACTGTCAAAAGTATATTGTATTAGGGTCATAATGTAATATACTTCAGGTGCGTTGATTTTTTTTGTTTTTTTCTTTTTATTTTATTGTACTAGGAAAATCGACCGCGCTTCGCGCGGATAATATCGTTACGCAATTCTTTCTTTACATTCTAAACAGAATCCAAATGTTAACATTTTCCTCACTATAATATAATACATTTGTATATACGTATCTTGTCTCACCAATCATATGTCACCCAATATAATGTAGGTTATGATGTGCTTTTTAATTTTTGAAGTCAGATATTCGTATATTTATTTTATAGATAAATAATTAATTGTTACAAACCTAATCTCAAAATTTAAACTAATAAAACACGATCGTTTATTATTAAACTCGTTACCATTCCAATTCAAATATTGAATTTTAAATGTTGGCGCCATCTAAACCGGATACACATCTGTCGACCAATCACGTTCAGCGCTAACTTCATTTATAGGCTTCACAACATCCGATCATGACTTTTTTAAGAGAGGATAACAATCACCAATAATTTCATATAATTTAATGACATGATTGAATTATATAAAATTATGTTTATTGTTAAAAATGAATTTTGTTTCTAAAGTTAATGAATTCGAAAATGAAATAATTAAAATTGATCGATTTTTACAATTAGAAGATTTTTTTCTAAAGTTAATAAATTTGAAAATGCAATAATTAAAATTGATTCATTTTTACAATTAAAATTTTTATACAATAATCTAAAAAAAAACCGTGGAATCATCGCCTAGAGCCCTATAACCACGGGAGTCTTAGATACCAATCCTCCTCCCCTAAGACTCCACCTCATACCATCCTCCGTCCTACAGCATCACTTTTACTTGAAAAAAGTTTTAGTAGAGTATTACAATTAATGTACTGCTATTTAGTTATAACATTCATTTTTGGAAGTATATAATACTTGTAACTTAAGTTAGTATTTCATTACAACGGCAGATAGTTAGTGCTTGAGCGTAGCGAGCTCGCTACTTGAACAAGGTAAAATTTTGAATTGAAACTTTTTTCATGTAAAAGTGTACAAATAATCATTAAATACTTACGAGTAACTAAGTATTATTACAGCATGTCCTATAATAATACGAAATTAACTTGTTTTATATTTTTATGATTATTTGTGTGCTTTGTGTTCTGTGTCTGTAAGTTTCTAATTAGTTAATAATTTTCGATAATTTTAATAAATAAATTGAAATAATATTTATGGTTTGAAATGTTATTATATTGAGAATAAATAAAAATAATTTTGAATAAATATTTTGTTAGGATTTCTGCATCTAGATGAAACTGCGTACAGTTGACAATTTTTTTATTTTTAGAGAATCATTGATGTTGATCATTCTCATACCTTTTATCTGAAATAAACAATTTTATAAATTAACTTCACAAATAATTTAAAATGCTTCCTCCATCTGAAAAAATTCTTGAATATTAGTCCGAATTATGAAAAAGTAGAAAAAAAAAGTTTTTTTGTGTAGTTAATTGAATATGATGTATGATGTTGCTTATATTTATAATATATTTAACATATGCATCATTATCATTATTTTTAAGTTCACTAGGTATTAATTTGTTTTTTTTACGAAATTGAATAATCTTTTGAGTAATTAATGTAATTTCAGTAGTGATTTCATCTAAATTAGAAAATGTTGAAGATATATCTACTTCATCAAATGTTTCATAGATTTCTATTTGAGAATTTAATTCATTCAAAATATAGTCTTTGTCATCTGTTAAATTATTTAAGTAACGTTCATAATTTACTTCTTCAATAAAGTGTTGATCAATTTGATAATTTAGTTCAAGTAAATCATTTCTGTGTTCATCATTTTCTACACGAACTAATGAATTTTGAATTGGATCCCATTCCATTGTCAATAATATGCTAAAAATTTAAAAATAAAAAAAATAAATATGTAAATTAAAAAGTATTTTTTGAAACTAAAATAGGAGAAATTGTCTGAAGGAATCAATTATGACTTCTGTATTATAATATATCTATAAAAAAATGTAATAATTTGCAATAGATTTGTATATATTTTAAATAGACTCTTTTAATACCTCATCGCATAGCAATTTATCGCATTTTTTTGAAAGAATCTTCTAATTCATTTTGAATTAATATTTTATTGGGACTTTTGGCATCTAAGATAAGCTACATATAACTGACCAATGACAAAATAATGGCCGTCTAAGAAAAATTCTAAGGAATCAAACTTGTTCCTTGTGGTTTATTTATTGTATTAGCGATAGCTAATCCATAATTGGGAAATTGTTTTTCTATAAAAGATAAATGGAAATGAAGAATTTTCTCCAGTATTTAAGGTGATTCTCGGTATAAAGACTTTATTTCTGTAACGGTTCGACTTTCCCGCGGTGTTGAGTAGTCGCGAACGCCAGGATTTGGGTTAGGGAAGGTTAATTGAAGAGACTTGTTTATGCAAATAATAACAATAAAGATAAATTCTAATGTTAAGTTAACAAGTTGACAAATCAATTATGAGTCTCCATCTGTAACAGAAATCGATATCGCGGTGATTTAGAATATTTCGCCTTCACAAACAATTTACTTAATTGATATAGGGTTACGGTACATTAACGCGTCGTTGCCGGGAGTTACGTAGTTTCGGTGCGACTACCGGTTTTACGATACGGTATCGGAGGACGGTGAAACGGGTTCGGGTTAAACAACGGATTTTCGGAGGTTTAGGTCTTCCTCGAGTCCATGAAGTCGTGTGCGCACGGCTACACGGATCGAGGTCGCTCGTCTCGTTCTTCTACTGATCCTGTGTGGTCACAGTGACCAGGTGAATCTCAAGAGGTCGCGATTGAACGACAGGAGTTGACCGGTGCCTCACCAGGAAGCGTGTGCTCACGACCTGGGGAATCGTCGGCGGGCTTTAGTTATTCTCTCAGCCCCGTGTGCGCACGGTGGCTGGGAAGATAACCAGTCCTTGGCGCGATGTTCGGCAAGCAGGTGGCGACGTCGAGTATCCACTACGTGTGCTCACGTAGGGGAGCCTCGGCTGTTCGGTTACTCCTAGTTGTCTCGTGTGCGCACGACGGCAACTCGAGTTTCGGGTTCGTCGACAGCGTCGTCACGTGTGCTCCAGCAGAAGCCCGACGTTGCAGGCGTCGATCCTCTCTAGCTGTTCCTCTCGGTAACGTGTGCGCACGATACCGACAGGAGTTCAACTCGAGTAGAACTGCCCGCTATGCCGTGCGGGCCGCTTTATATAGGCGTGTTCGCGGCGCGCCGCTCGCGCCGCCTGGCGCGTCTCCGCTGAGTTGCTAGTAGAGTCTCGCGCTCGTGCGGACTGGCCTTTCGGTTGGTGCGCGCGCGCGCTCACTTCGCTTCGTGCGGACTCGCCTTTGTTCGCTGCGCGCGCGCGCTCGCTGGCGTCAGCTGACTTACTCGGTGCTGCGTTTGTTTACATCATGTGCGAGACTTACGTCTCGTCACANCTCCTGTAATTATTTCTGCTTCAATATTGTATTGATATAATTTAATGATTTTCAAACGAGTCCCATTGCATAGACCATCTATTATACTCAAATTTCGAATTAACATAACTGTTGCATTTATTTTCAAGTCTAATTTATGAGGTGGAAGACCTTCTCTAATTTCATTTAACATTTCAATTGGATAATTTAGATGAATATTTTCGTCAGTTTGATCTACACCTATATGTGTTGCGTGATCTATGCTGTAATATGTCAGGGTATCACCATATAACATTTTTAATACTTTATTATTAATGATTTTAATATCTTCATTATGAGGAGCTAAAATTACAGAATTTATAGATATATTTTGATTAATATTGCTATAAATTTTTTCACAAACATTATCAGTTTTCCAAAATTGAGGTATTTTGAAAGGATTAATTTTACCTTCTCCTAAATCTAANCATAAATATCATGATGTATAATAATGTATTACAGCTCTGTTACAGGCGAATGGCAGAGAGTGGAACGGGAGAAAGCACGGTAAGTGGGGAGAGAGAGAGAGAGAGAGCCTCGCGCGCGTGCCGCGTCTCGCGGAGAGAGAGACAGATTCGTTTAGACTCGCAGAGAGTAAGCATCGTGCGCGCGACTCCTTGACACGAGAAATACCGATAGCTTTGTGAGAGCGACGTGCGAAGGCTCCCGGTTTATGACTGCAACCCAGAGGGTCCGACAGCGACTGCGCCTTGTTCGAGGTTCCTGTGCGACTCCGCTACGTCCAAGGCTTCCGAGCGATTCCAACCACTCGCCTTCGAAGGAGACGTCCTGGGGGTTGAGCCGACTCTCGTCAACCGTAAGTGTCAGCTCTGCATCTCTCTCTCTCTCACCAGTGCCCTCCCGGTCTCTAACTGCACCGTTCGTTTGCGTCTCGCACACCCGCGTGTGTGCCCGTGTACCTACTTTTCGATTGAACAATATACGCTACATTTTCTACGCTACCCAGTGTGTCTTGATTGAACACCGGTCCTTACTCCTACTAAGTTCCCCGCCGCCTCCGCGGGAACGTGCATCGCTTCACGGTGCACGTGCGAATAAACTGCAGCTAGCCGAAATACGACCTCGGCCGGTCCACCTACGAACTCGATAATACCCGAGGAAACGAGACTTGGTCTCGATTATTACGCGGTTGTCTCTCCGCTCCGGTAGCTGCACTGCACGCAGCTAACGTCCGCGCGGCTATCAACACCAAGCAGAGCAGCCCGGTTATANATTTTGAAAAGATTAATTTTACCTTCTCCTAAATCTAATAATAATGTTGAGAATTCTCTATCATTAGAACGAATATTTTTCTTTAATTTTAAAACTTTGAAAAGAGGCCATAATTTGGAATATTTAATTGTTTCCTTAACGATAGAATTTCTATAACCATGTTTTATTACTGGAAGAATTTGTCTAAAATCACCGCCTAATATGATTTATTTTCCTCCAAAAGGTATTTTATTACAGCATACATTTTGCAAGGTTCGATCTATGATTTCTAAAGCCTTTTTCGGAATCATAGATGCTTCATCCCAAATAATTAAATCAGCCAATCTTAATTTTCTTTTATCTGATTCTAATTTTAAAAAAGCAGTATCTATCTTATCCAAATCTAAAGTATAAAACGTTCTAATACTATGTCATTCCTTTGGTAATAATATAGAAGCGATACAGTCCAAGCCATTGACAAAACTTGTTGTTCAATGAGATATAATAGTGTATTAAAGTTTTGTATAAGAAAGTCTTTCCTGAACCTCCAGGAACCATCAATAAATTAAATGTTAGTTTTGCTATTAAATAAGTCTGTGAAATAGAAGTGTTGATCTTCATTTAATTGATTTACCATTTGTTTCTGAAAATAGTGGCACTTTGACATTATATTTTCGGAGACATATCATCATTGAGTATACATATTGTCAGGTTCTGGTAACTAAAATCTTACAACACCTTTCTTCTGTTCTAATATACTTTGGATATAAGATAAAGCATTATTTCTTTTATTATTTTAAAATCTTCAGTAAAAAAATTTTTAAAGCCTATTCCAAATTGTATTTCCTTGGATGTATTCTGCTAATAATGGACAAGCAAAAAATTTAGCGTAATTGAAATGGTAACATTATTTGACAAGCTTCTTCAAAAATATTATAAACACAGAGTCATCAGCTACTAAACCCATAGCTAGTGCTGCTTCTTTATAATTTGATACAGTGTATTTTTATAAGTTCGTAAATCTTCAAAAGAAGTAGCACCTTTTATTCTGTTTTAGTATCAACTTCAGAAAGAATCTTTCACTATCTTTTTGGAGATACTACATTTAATGCGTCAATGGCACCATATTATAATTTCGCGATCGTTTTATCCAAGATTTTGTTTTTTGATCAAATTTGTAATGTCGGGCGGAATTTCAACATATTTAATATTTTTTTGCAAAATATATATTTTATTTAATTTAACAATGCTGTTAATGTGGTTCTGGTTTGGCGTATGCTCCGACTCTTTTAC
>VCDM03003276.1:0-5000 GCA_012977825.3 Pteromalus puparum
TGTTCTTGTGTTTATTATATTTACAACAAATATCTATTATGTTATGTGCAGTATAATCAGTGTGATTTTGTGTTCTGTTTTTTAGAGTTACATCAGTGTTATAATTCCGATGCCTCCCAAGATCACCCTGGACTGTATTCGCTATCTCTCTCTCTCTCTCTCTCTCTCTCTCTCGCTCTCTCTCTCTCTCTCTCTCTCTCTCTCTCTCTCTCTCTCTCTCTCTCNCTCTCTCTCTCTCTCTCTCTCTCTTGACAACTTGACTAACGCCATAGATCATCTCGCCCCATTACGCACTGTGACCCCTAGACCAAAGCGTCACCCGTGGTTTACCACGGCTCTTCGTGACCTCGTGAAAGAACGGGACAGACTTTACCATCGGTTATGCAGATCACGTCTTCCCAGGGATAGACTCTTTTATAGACTAGCCAGGGACGATGCTCGCAGACAGGTCGACGATGCCAAGCTGAATTACTACTATTCACGCCTGTCGTCCCTGACCGATGTCGGAGAGATCTGGAGAGAGCTAGAGAAACTTGGAATTACCACCTCCAAAGTAAAACCACCTTCTCGCTTCTCCATTGATGGACTCAACATACACTTCAGCGGTATCTCCTACGATCCGCTAGCTCCCGCTGTTGAGGATTACCCCCAGGCCAGAGGCTGCGTCGGGCTTAATCAGGTTGACTGACGATGTCAGGCTTAGCACAGACAAAAAGAAGGTAACTCTTCTTCTCCTCTTTGACTTTAGCAAGGCGTTTGACACTGTGTGTCACGCCAAGCTACTCAGAAAGCTAACCTCTTTCGGCTTCTCTAAGCAGGTTATCCGCTGGCTCGCCTCTTACCTCTCAGGCAGAGAGCAGGCTCATATCATCTATGCGGATGACCTGCAAGTCTACAGCCAATGCCACCTTGAGGAGCTTGACTCTTGCTCCGTGAAGATGACAGCTAACGCCGAAAGGAGTACAGGCTGGGCTGCACAAAATCATCTAAAACTAAATGTCAGTAAAACACAGGCGATCGTCCTGGGCCCCCCCTATTATATAAACGCTTTACCAACTGTAGCTAATACCTATATTAACATAGGGGGAGCCCGGGTCGAATACCAGTCATCCGTGCGTAGTCTGGGAGTGGTGCTCGATTCTAAGCTAACCTGGAAAGAGTACGTTACACAGGTGTCTAAGCGTGCGCACTCACTAATGTATAGGCTGTATTTCTTTAGGAAGAGCACCAACCTAATACTGCGCAAGCATCTCGTGCAAGCACTCCTGTTTCCCACTATCGACTACTGCTCTCTAGTATACTGTGACCTTACACAAGAACTTGACACCAAACTACAGAGACTGGTAAATACAGGAATCCGTTACATCTATGGTATAAGAAGGGACGAGCACATCACCCCCTACAGACGTGAGTTGCAATGGCTCACCACTGCCGGACGTAGGAGGTATTTTATGGCCTGTTTTCTGAGAAAACTCTTTAACACCGCTACACCATCTTACATATTGGCCTTCTTCGACTTCCACTTCGCACTCCGTCTTGTGAGGGGTGAGGTGACCCCCCTGGACATCCCCTCCTTCGCCACGGAGACGCTGAGGAATTCATTGCATGTCAGCGCCTCATACCTCTGGAATTCGCTACCATCTCATCTTCGTGACATTAAATCTATTACTCATTTTAAAACTAAAGCCAAGCTGTATTTCTTCACGCAGGAAAACTCCTAGCAATCATAAACTCATGCACCCTTCATCCATTCAAAACTCGCTTTCACTCATCTCTCTCACACATAATCTCATTAGTCTAAAGTATTCTATCTTTTACTTTTACTATTACTGTAATATTGTACAACATAATGTACAGAAATAAAACTTATCTAAATCTAAATCTAAAATCTCTCTCTCTTTCTCTTTCTCTCTCTCTAGTGATGCTCATGGATATATCGCCAGCCGGTCGCCAGATCGATGCGCACAATGAATGCGCAGTGGTCGAGCTCGCTACCTTGCTTCGACAGAGCCAACGAATAGCTGTCCGGCTTTGCTTGATAATTAAACCCATACTTTTTCTGTTTAAATTATCTAATAAACTATCTTTACACCAAATTAATGACTTTGAGAACAGGATGGAATTCGCTTTGTTAAGCGTGACATTACAGCTTACATACAAACCAATGTATTTTCCACCAATTGGATAGTTCCAATTTTGGCCCCCTTATGGAATTTTCGCGTGTATAATTTGAATTTGAGAACTATGAAAAGATACTTTTTTTTAATCTTATGGAACAATAATGGGTGTTTTATCGTCTAACTGTCTATGTAGACGTTGGATCTTCCATTCTACTTAAGGTTGGGGATAATTAAAGCTACTCAATTTTTGAGATAATAAAACGCTCAAAGAGCAAAATATATTAACAAAAGAGTGTAAATACACTCGTGAAAAACCAAGGAAAAATGAGTGAAATTATTACTAAACGGTCGTTCTCCAACTGAGAAAGATACCAGTAGCTGACACTGCAGTGTGTTCAGCTCTGATTTTACAGCTCGACTGACTACAGTCGGGCAACAGGTACTGCTGAGAGAGCGAGAGAGAGAAAGAGAGAGCGAGCGCTCGAGCGTTGTCATAGCAACCCCCTATTTGATCGAGCTGACCAGGAGCATTCCGAAACTTACGTAACGGCTAGCTCCGACTCTGTCGCTTTCTCGGCGAATTCGAATTTAATGACACTACTTGGACAGACCGCCCCCCTTGCTGCCTCGCAGCAACAAAGAAACAGCTATACAACAACAAACAAAAGATAGGAAAGCCTATTACGAAAGAAGCTAACCTTTCCAACAAGATGATCAGTCTACGCAAAATATCAATGGGAATATTCCCTTAACAGACTGTCATTTACAAGTGTGAGTTTAAATCAGCACAGCTGAACTACAATACAAAATTTTTTAAAGCGTTAAACTTGACTCTAATTACAAAATTAAATAACTAAACTAAAAACTTTCAACAAAATTAAAAAATTACAAGAATAACACCTAGCCACGAGCTAGGACTACAGACTCTAATAGTGTGAGTGTTGTGTGTGTCTTCACTCTTGATCTGACGAAGCCCTAAGCCGCGAGTGGACCCTCTCAGCGTCATCATCAATGGGTAGGTAGATCAACTTCACAACTGGCCGTTGCACCTCCGAAGTAGCAGTCTTAACCTTGACCACTCGAACTTGATCATCCCGTCCAGGATGGTCAAGTTCGAGTGGTCACGGTCAGCAGCACCTTCACGACCCGTCCCATGGGCCAATGGGCCGGAGGGCTGAGATCCTCCTTCAGTAAAACCATGTCGCCTTCGACCAACGGGCGACTGGAGTGCAGCCACTTATTACGCTGCTGCAGATGATGCAGCACTTCCGACTGCCACCTGGATCAGAAGTGATTACTGATAATTGAGAAGCGACGCCAACGGCAAGTCCTAGAACCCAAATCTCATTCATGAAAAGGCTCCGGTAACACCCTCAGCGGTGCGCCGATCAAAAAATGACCAGGAGTGAGAGCAACCAAGTTAGTGGGCTCTGAGCTGAGAGGACTCGAGTTCAAGCAGGCCTCAATCTGAGCCGCCACCGTCGCCATCTATTCGAACGTTAAAAGAGTCTCTCCAACAACTCTCCGAAAATGATGCTTGAAGCTTTTTACTGAAGCTTCCCAAAGTTCGCCGGAATTTGGCGTTCAAGGTGGAATGAATAGCCATTTGGTATTGTCCTTTGTCAGAACCTCAGCAACCTCATGAGCGAACGACGAAGCCTCCTGAAACAATCGATCTAATTCCGTCGCCGCTCCCTTAAAGTTGGTACCGTTGTCGCTCAGCAAGACCTCTGGAATTCCCCGTCTGGCACTGAACCGTCGAAAAGCAGCCAGAAACGCC
Organism: Pteromalus puparum; assembly: GCA_012977825.3. Taxonomy (NCBI): domain Eukaryota; kingdom Metazoa; phylum Arthropoda; class Insecta; order Hymenoptera; family Pteromalidae; genus Pteromalus; species Pteromalus puparum. The sequence continues at coordinate 3,901 of VCDM03003276.1, forward strand.
GCCGTCGTCAAATCCGACACTACCTCTATGTGCACGGCACGTACTACCATGTACACGAAAATACATATATAGCCTTTCGTGGTTTTGGCTCCTTGTCCTCTAGAAAACAAGATGGGAAATAGTCCTGCGTAGTCAACTTCAGTTGCAAGAAATGGCCTCTTTGGGTCCACACGAAACGCTGGAAGCGGTGCCATTAGATGCTGCAATGGCTGTGCAGCATATCTAATACTGCGCAAGCATCTCCCGTAGACGTCTTGGACGATTCTCATTCCTCTGAGAATCCAATAAGTTCAGCAGATGCAGCTGATCATGAGCTGCACTCCTCCATGCATCAGGTCTCGATGCACATCTTCCACGTACCTTTTTACCAACCAGCTGGACCTAGGCAAGACAATCGGATGCTTCTCATTGTAAAGCAGCAACGAGTTCTGCAAACGTCCTCCAACTCTGAGCAGACCCCTCTCACAAATAAAAGGAGCCAAGCGTAGTAGTGGGCTGCGCGTGATCAATCGCTGACCACTCCTGATTGATTGAATCTCCTTCCCGAAGTGCAGCGCTTGAATGTAGCGGGTCAACCCCACTCGAGTCGAGTCCATCTCCTCAGCAGACAAAGATCCAGCACAGCGATTTCCCTTAGGTTTGGCTGCAATGAAGCGGAATCTATAACAAAATGCAATAATCCGTACTACCTTACTGTAACTGGAGAACTTTTCCAGGTACATCAGCGATGGTAATTCCTCCTCTTGCTTTACCAACTCCTCGATCGCCACCTGAGCCTGCACAGTTGCATCGTCCGTGCAACTCGGTCTATCCAGTGCTTTCCAATTTGTCCTGATCCACTCAGGACCCTTCCACCACAAAGAAGACTGCATCAACTGAGAGGGAGTAAAACCTCTGGTCGCACAATCGGCCGGGTTACCCTCCGACTTTACATGTCTCCATTGAACTCCAGGTAACGTAGTCACGATTTGACTGACTCTGTTGGCAACAAAAGTTTGCCACTTCGATGGATGACTGTCCAGCCAATCCAGCACCACTTTTGAATCTGTCCAACAATGAACAGCTGCAGGCATCAACAACACACCATCCAGCAGGTGCTT
>VCDM03003276.1:10000-25000 GCA_012977825.3 Pteromalus puparum
TACACCTAGACATACAAAAAAATACTACAAAGTCATACTCATCAATAATTATTCAGAGATTCAGACCACTGATCTCTGCTTAAAATTTAAAACAAGGCAGCTTTTAAGTATGAATACCGTCAAACAATATTTTTCAGTCACATAGTTTACATTTATAAACAAAAGATTATCATCATGAACACTGAAAAGGTATCCACAAGCAATAGGAAATCTGTTTACTGATTTTATCATAAGGGGCAAAGCGTTTCAAGTTAAATCTTATTGAAGATATATTATCAATATAACATACAGTTCAAGTTTATTCTAATATTTTGAAAATTACCTTGTCGGATTTTATAAATCCATATCCAGATTTGTATTAAAAAGTATCCAGTAACGCCAACCAACACTCCAAGACAGCATCAATTCAATTGCAAAATCCTCTCAAGATGGTCCAAGCAGCTGGCAACGCCAAACAGGACTGCCGGATAGTGAAAATAGAGCTCAAGGATCATTCGCAGGTGGTTGAGGCAGCTAGAAACGCCAACCAACACTGCCAGAAAGCTCAAATATAGTTCCAAGGTTGTCTCCTGGTGATGACATCAGCCAAAGACGCCAAGCAGCACAACGAGATACCATAAATCCAGCTCCAGGGTTGTATAGAGGCTGTTAAATACCTACAAACGCCAACCAGCACCACAAGAGAGAAAGTGAATCAAGTCCGGGGTGATCTTGGGAGGCATCGGAATCACAACACTGATTTAACTCTAAAAAACTGATAAAAAATTACACTGATTGTACTGCACATAACACAATAGATATCTGTTGTAAACACAATGAACACAAGAACAAAGGAAAACCAGTTGTAGATCTTATGCGATAGTGAATCTTCATCCAGACAGCATTTTGCAGGAAGAATGTATCAGCACATCAATAGAATGAGCAGGAGCAGCAGCCGCAGAAGTAGTCCAAAAACCAGGAGGATAACCTCCAAGCAAAAACTCAAGTTTCTTGTTAGAGCTACATGTCTTCCTATACTGCAGTACTTCTTGATGATCTGACACTCACACATCGCATCGTCGGTGCATTCCGGGTGCATCGCTTTTGAATACTTTTTGCAGTGTCTTACAACCGCGAGCAGCTGATCCGCGAGCGGGATCGCGGTGAGCAGAGGTTTATTGTAAACACATAATATAGGCACCATAGCAGCACTTCTGTTCTGTTTTCAAAACTACTTATATAACACTGCTACATCGTGTCGTTGTTTCCTTTTTCACTCCGCACTCACGAAAAGTTAAACAGAGCAAAACATTGGGGTTAGCGGAGGCCGGGAGGCTGCATCAAAACGTCAAAACACACACGGCAGACGGCTGCGTGGGCATGTCACTAACCAGTTGCCAGATCGATGCGCACAATGTATGCGCAATGGTTGAGCTCGCTGCCTCGCTTCGACTGAGCCAACGAACAGCTGTTCGGCTTTGCTTTGCTGATATAATAAAACTGATACTTTTTCTGTTTAAATTATGTAATAAACTATTTTTGCACGAAATTCAAGACTTTAGGTATGGGATGGAATTCGGTTCATTAAGCGTGACGTCACAGCTTACATATTAACCATTGTATTTTCTACCAATAAGATAGTTCCGAATATTATGGAATTTCGCGGGTATAATTTAAATTAAAGTACTATCAAAAGATAATTTTGTTTGATCTTACAAAATAATAATGGGTTTCTAATCATATTTAAAATTTTCATAGCGATAAAAGAATACATGCTAAAATTTATATGAATGTCTCTTCCAGAATCAACAATATTAAAAATCATGATTCGAAAAATAAAATAATATAAAAAAAGAATACATGCTAAAATTTATATGAATGTCTCTTCCAGAATCAACAATATTAAAAATCATGATTCGAAAAATAAAATAATATAAAAAGTTTTAAGCTATGCATAGCTAACACATTTTAGCCCACATAGCACGAAAGCTTGCCGACGAAAGTTTCAAGAAAGATTCCCACAGAAGCTTCTTGTAAGAACTTTAGAATTAAAAAAAAACTTTCTGGAATCTTACTTAGAAGTCTTACTTCAAAATCTTCCTGCAAGATTAACAGAAGATAACAACGATAGATTCCATTTATCATTTTTTGAAACATGACATAGAATCTTAAAAGAAGCTTTTAAAAAGCTTTCTTTGAAAGATTCCGTGCAATATTTCGTGAACCTTTCTCGAAAGATTTTCGTTAGCATTTCTAATAGCTAACCGTAATACAGCATCGAAGGTTTCAGGAAGAATCACCGCAACCTCTCTGTAAGCTTCATATAAGATTTAAAAAATGTTCGACTCTGAACGTGGCAGTTAATCTACCAAAAGCTTCCAGTAACCATTCAGGAAAGAGTCCGTACAATATTTCTTAAACCTCTCCAGAAAGATTTCCGTTAGCATTTCTAATAGCTATCCATAATATTACATGGAAGGTTCCAGGAAAAGTCACGGCAATCTTTCTGTAAGCTTCATATAAAATTAAAAAAATTTTCAACTCTGAACGTGATAGTGAATCTTTCAAAAGCTTCTAGTAACCTTTCAGGAAAGATTTCGTGCAATATTTCTTGAACCTTTTCACAAAGATTCCCGTTCGCATTTCATATGTAATTCAGATTATTTATCTTCATGAAAGTTAATTCAAGCAGTAATTAGAATTTTGGTTACTTTATATATCATCATACATTATTATTATTTTTTGATTAATGTTTATTTATTATTAGTTTTAGTTTACGCGTTGAGGTAGCTAATATATCAGATCTGAACTTTTAAACATAACAGTTCTGTTTAGGTAAACGGATAGCATGTTTGACTACCACGCTGGTGATCCAGGTTCGATTCCCACCGCCGGTGAAAAATTTAATTTCATTTCTTTGTTACAGAATAATACAATATGAATAATAAATTAATAAAACTGAATAATAATAAGTATTAATAATAAGTTTAAAATGAATTAAATAAATAGAAAAATTAATTTTGATGCATCTGATACTACAAATTTTTTCTTAAACCTTCATAGAAGGTTACCTAAATTTTTCTAACAATACTGAAAGATATTGGAAGATTATTGGAATCTTCCAAAAGATTTCATTAATATTTCTAGAACCTTTCAGAAAACCTTCCAAAAAGTTTTTGAGTAATATTACAGTAATGTTGTTAGCAACCTTCCTGACAGTGATTTGAAGCGGACATTCTCAGCATCCAGGAAGATTCCATGGAATATTCTTGTAAGGTTCCTACACTTTCAAGGAAGCTTCCTAAAAGCTTTCAAAAAGCTTTCATGCTATGTGGGAGTATATGAAAAAGATGAAAAATCAGTGTTTTTTTTACTAATAATTGGATAACAAAGGCCAGACAGCGAGCGCGAAGCGCGAGCGTTTTGCGTGCCTTGCATCGCAAAGTGTAAGGCCGTGCCTGGCGCGCTAGTTGATACTATTTATTTATTAATTTCTTTTTTTTTGGGTTTTGGGGTCGCTGAATCCGGATCCCGGGTCTATTTCATCCAAGCATGTCAGGGTCAAGGTCATTCCAAGATCAAATCAGGGAACATCCGTCTAAGCGGACCAGAACATCACTTCTATGGGTTCTTGGGGTCGCTGAATCCGATTCCGGGGTCTATTTGATTCAAGCATGTCAGGGTAAAGGTCATTTCAAGGTCAAATCGAGGAAAATCCGTTTAAGCGGATCAGAACATCACTTTCACGGGTTCTTGGGGTCGCTGAATCCGAATCCGGGGTCTATTTGATCCCAGCATGTCGGGGTCAATGTCATTATAATAGTAAATTCGCAATAAATGGATAAGTCATCCGAAATTAGGCAATACGCTAACATAACCGCAAGTAATTAGCTAAATGTAGATAACGATAATAGGCTTCTACGAAACAAATAACAAAAAACTTATTGTTGTCTGTGTCTCAATTCCGGCATTTTTCGGCTGTTATCTGCAGTTTATTCTACTGTTTTGTTCAGTTGTCGTTATTTTCTTTTGCGCTAGGTGGTTATGAACAGATATAACTGCGACGTTGCAAACGTCGCAGCCACGCAAAACGTGTGTTGCTGTTTTGCGCGGCAAATTCTCCTTAACGCATAAGGCCGAGAAAGAGACAGTCGGCGCGTGTGAAGCCCGCGTTTCTCGGACGTGAGCTACGTCCCGGGAATTCGCGGAAATTGCCAGCCGTCATGAGCTCTGGGAAGAAGTTCGCCGGTCCGAGCTGGCGCGAGACGAGCAGCCAATCAGCCCGTCTCGCGCCTCGCTTGGCCAATCGGACTACGTTATCGGCCGGGCCCTAACGGTCGGGAGAGTGTCGCCGAGCGCGCGAACGCAGCGTGACTCGGCAGTTCTCGTCTGGATCTCGTCGACGCGACACGTCGACGAGAGAGAGAATCGCACGCGAGTGTTAAGTGTGCGAGTGTGTGGAGAGAGAGAGTGTGTGAGGAGAGCAGCAGCAGCATCACGACCTGGACCGCCATCCCGAGGAAGGAGTCCATCCCCGGAGACGACCATCCAGCCGCCCGCCACTGCTGCAATCCAGAGTCCTCACCGCCCGGCTGCCATCTTCCGTCGAGCAGGCACGAGAGGAAGGGAGCCAGAACGGGAGGAAGGACGTCGGCAGGAGAGCCTTTGCCATCCCGTCGCCATCCGCCGTCGAGCAGGCACGAGAGGAAGGACGACGGAACGAGAGGAAGGCCGCCGTTGTCGAGTCTACGAGAGAGAGAGAGAGAGAGAGAGAGAGAGAGTAAGAAAGACAGGACAAGAGGAAGCGGGAAACCAGCGGCCGCGAGGCCAGCGAGGCTACCTTGCATTTGGGAGTGAGAGAGAGCGAGAGAGAGAGAGAGAGAGAGACGAGAGTGTCGGTGTGTGGTGCGGGCGCACACCACGACGTCATCTGCGCGAGGCGTCGAGCCAGTGCTCGCGAGTGTGTGTGTATGAGAGAGAGCGAAGACGCGAAGAAAGCGCGGGAACGCTGTGCTTGTGTAGCAGCAGGACGGGCTTGCTGTCAACGTCGGGCATAGCCTGCGCGCGGAGTAGCGAAGAACCAGAGAGAGAGAGAGAGAGAGAGAGAGAGAGAGAGGGAACGAGACGAGGGAGAGCCGGCCGTGCGGCTGGCGCGTGTGTGTGTGCGAGAGAGACGGAGAATTGGCGTGACGTTACCGGCTACGGCTTGGGGACTAGCGCGTGTACGTGAGAGAGAGAGAGAGAGAGAGAGAGAGAGAGAGGGTCAGCTGTGTTCAGAGGTGAAAGCCTCAGGACTATAGCGTGGCAGAGTGTGTATGTGCGGAGTTTGCGAGTATCTGCGGGTCCTGCGTGGCTACCTTGCGTGGGCGTCTAAGGCCACCACGTTGTAGGGAAGGGCTGGGCGAAATATAAGTGCAGAAACGTGAATAAAGTGTTGTTTGTGTTTGACTTCTTTCCTGTTTCCCACCTCTCCCCAGCGTACTCCCATACGTCGGCGATCGCATGTAAAATCCCGCGAAATAAAGAAATCCTAGTGCACGCGGAGGCGCTAGGTGTTGCGCACCTGTGTTGGGAGGCACAGCGTCGCATAACTACATATAACTACTTATATTTGACTCCTAAGGCCCAAAAAGTCTGAAAGTTTTAACTTTACATTTCTAAATTAACAATTTCTGTCTTTTTACTAACTAAGTAAAATGCGGCTACATATATACAAATATTAAAATTAGTCTCACATTTAAAAATAAAAACTAAGGTTTGTGTAGCTCTTTAACTTAAGCACTTTTTAAAAACAAATCCCATATTTTAAAATATATACAAGAAAGTCAAATTTAGTTGAAATCTATTAGTCGCTAAACTTCTCCTTCGCTTTTTCTAAAGCACGGTTGCAGCAAATAAAAAGAAAGCTGACTGAATTATTTATTTATGTTTGGGCATCAAATATAATGGAGAATATAAAAAAGAAACGAAACAACTAATTAAATTTCAAGACTAGATATTAGGAATTATTTATTTACGTTCATTACAAAGTAAATTAAAAAAACAATCATATCCGTTTGTTCGTTGGAAGATGTTTAGTTTAATTATATTTCCGGAAATATTTTTGTTTAAGTATTTAAGTTTAAAACAATATTTGTCGTTTTATTAACTTACCAAATTTCAATTATATATATATATATATATATATATGTATATATACTAGTGGGGCTTCGCCGCCCTGCTCGCTCCGCTCGCCAACCCCCCATTTTAGATTTTTGTTTTCAAAATTTATTTTTATGATTTGTTTTTACTTTATAAACATATACACCAACACATATAATACAAATGTATTACACATTAACATGTTGTTACATCATTAACAACTCATGCTTAAATTAAACATGTATTTTATTATGTCAATTATATTATTACTTTTATCCGTAAACCCTTTGATACAAATTAAACTTTTGTACTCTTTATCAGTACTATGCGCTCGCTAGTCGTCAAATATTGTTTATATTTATATTTTTTTTGAGTTGATTTCACGTTTATAAAATCATTATTTATATGTCAACTAAAAAACTTTTTTATGCCACTCAGTGCTATAAAAAGAATTATATATAAACTATATATTTTCTTCCTATATATTATGGATGTAAAGGAGAGTATATAGTGGACTGCGCATGCGCCAACCCTTGAGTAAAGCTAAAATTTACCGCGTAAGTTTGAATAATATAATTTTCTTTTAGAAAAAATTAATAAATATATTTAATTTAACCTTGGATTTAACCTTGGAATGACCTTGATCCTAACATTCTGGGATCAAATAGACCCCGGATTTGGATTCAGCGACCCCAAACACATATAGGTATCCTGTTCTGGTCGCGAAAGCATGACTTTTTTTGCTGTTTTCCTGTGATTATTAATGCCCACTTTTAGCTGATTGTTTTGAGGTTATGTCAGCCCAATTCCTAATTTCCGCAGCTTTACGCTAAAGTACAGTACTTCACGAGTATTTAAAAAAAAATTCATTGGAATTGGTTAAGAAATAAGTTTTCGGCAGACTTTTGTCCAAAAATACCCTATAAACTCCCACTGTGGGCCGGTGCGCGTAGTCAGTGGTCCCCCTATTGTCATCGATCTATGTATACCTGTGTATGGATCTTCTGTGCACAGTCAATGGGGGGCTACTTCTTTTGTAATCTATACACATCCACCTGCACACTTTCGTCTGCGGTCATCCATTGTATCGATGCGTGAGATTTTTTATTTCCTATGAAAAGAGAGAAAATTCTCATCTTCGCAGTTACCTACGCGAGACGTGCCTCTGAACTTATTTATTATCTTGAAAGGATATAACATTTCTTGCAGCAAAAGGCGATTTCCGTATATACCTGCAGTGCAACGATACTATTGCACAAAATCATCGTTGTCTATTGACCAGCATTGGCTTTTATTGATCTATACACTTCTCTCACGCAGTCGAATCTTAAGAAGAAAAAAAAATTACTATAAGGGTGTGAGATTTTTTCCCCCGTATAATTTATAGATTTTTGTTCTCGCATAGAAAATAAAACAGAGAAAATCTCCCCACATCTTTCAATACATCGTATTAACCGCTGAAAAAGACTGTTTCTCGTGTGGGTGCGTAAGAATCTTCGGTCAGTGCGTCTATCAATATAAGCATCAGTTCATACGCGCATATCCACCTATGTTTTCATAGTCATTGATGAAAAAAGAGGTGGAAGTCGATCGCTTACGATTTCTCAATCAAATGGAGATGGGATGATCAAGAAAGAGGTCTACAGATTCAGGAGTAGGGACAACTTATATGACGCTTATACACACTACGGATTCTAAATCAATTTGAGAGGGGGCATCCAGGGGAGAAGCTTAAAACATTTTGGAAAAATTGAAGAAGGGGACAACACAGGGATAGGGCTTATACACACCTCGGATTATAAATCACTTTGAGAGGGGGTCATCCTAAGGAGGGGCTCGCATATGATTGGACAGAAAAGGGGATTCAAAAAACTCTCCATGTAAAATACACACGTCGGATTCTAGATCACTTTTGGAGGAGAGGGGGTGATCTAGAATCCGTGTGATCTGGTAAGCCTATAGCATATCTACTAAAATGAAACGGGCATGGCAAGTTACGTAATAAGTATCTTGAGAGTTGTTCCTAAATGATCATTATGCAATATAACTTAACTTTAAGTTAAGTATGCCCTACAATGAATAAAAAGAATTTTGTTGCTTCATTATGATTAAATATAATAAACTTGACTTTGTTTGATTGATCTCAGTTCTTTTTTATCTGTGATTTCGTTGCGGAATATATCAAACTGGCTTAACTTTTTACTTTTTTAAAAGTTAATTTTTTTAAGAGATAAATAGTTACCAGGAGTTTTTTTGTACACTTATTTTTTCAGCTTTTAAACTTTTTATCTGGTAAGCGACATAAAACTGCTATGTATTTTTTCAATTTAAAGTTTTTGCTGTATTTAATGGTATGTTACCTTTATTTAGTATAGCTTTACGTTGTTCTTTACTCAAGTGATAAAGAGCGTGTAATGCATTCACCGTTTTAGCAACGAGATGTTGACGGTGCCATAATATACTTGAGACTGAGATCCGTCTCGCCTGTATTTGGTTTTATTTTGCGTGGTACATAAACATATTGATAGGGGTCATCAGGAAAAATACAAGTAGGTACTCTACATGTTTCGGGTGTACTTTGTTTCAAATCTAATAACAGGTAACCGTGCGGTACTAATGTGGCGTCGTAATAAGCTTCTTGTAAAAATGTTGAATTTTCAGGATAAACCTGTCGGGCCAAACGCTGAATTTGACTCGATATTTGAAAGTAACAATTTGGTTAGCATTTAGGAAAATATCTCTTAGTTTTGGCCCTTAAAGAAATAAATTCTGTAAGATTAAAATACACGATAAATTTCTGTGGTGAAAACCTTTCGTAAAAAGATCACAAATTGTATTGTTGGACGATTCACGCATAAGATCGTCAATGACTATTGATTTTGGTCTTGAATCTGACGTAAAATCCTCATCCTGGGGAGACCTTCGTGGAACTCTACGTCTTTACTATATTCTAAAGAACCATTCTGCCATTCTGAATAATAAAACATTTTACGCGCAAAAGGTGTGTCAGACATAGCATGAAACGGTCACGACTTTTCTTGGTCCTGGGTGCTTCTATTGAAATAAAAGTTATTGATTTTAATTTATAAAAGTCGTGCACATTTACTGCTCTGCGTCGTAATGGTGACGGCAGGCCAAATAAAGTGATTTTATTATGATTTTAAATATCATTAATAATTAAATAAATATAATAATAAGTATATTACAGTCCGGGATACCAGGTAGTGGAGTGTATTTATCACAATAATAAACTTTAGTTCTTTTTAACAAAAATAAATATATTCAATAAGATATTAAATGCGAAAATATTGCGTGTAATGTTGCATATATTTTCTATCACAAAATTAAATAAATATCTCTCTTTTTGATTTTTACAAACGGTATAATATCTAACCATATAGTCATTTGGCAAGACGGCGTCTGAAGACTCCCCCCACACCCAAACCCACCACCGGACCCCCCACTAACCGCCCCACCGACCCCCCCCAACATGCCCCACCTTGTCCCTGCTCCACGTCAAAAACGTATAATCTTTATCGTTGTAGACTTGAAAATTTAAAAGACCCCCACCGATTCCCCCCACCCACCTCCACCACCACCCCACACCAACCCCACCACCTCACCCGCCACCACCCCCCACCTAAGCCCCCACCAGACCCCCCCAACACCCACACAACCCTGTCTCGCCCCCACCACCGCGCGCCCATACCTAGTCTCCCAAATAACGCACGAAGACGTTAGGTCAGGAAAAAGGCAAAATATAGTAGAAAATAGACAAATAACTATGTACTATATAAACACGTTCCACACCACCAAGGACGGTCAGAACCTATAATTTTAAGTTATATAAGAACAGCAACACTACTCAGGCACGCGTCACACGTTGATGTTTTTTGTGTTTTTTCTCTATTTATGTATAAAAATTGCCCGATAACTCATAATAAGGTTCATGACATGATCGACTAGACAAAAGGAGGTTATTGTTAAAAATGAATTATGCTTCTAACATATAATGCACTTTCAAAAGGAAATATGTAATTGTAAAGAGAGATAATTAAAAAAAATATTTTCAAATCGATATCAAAAAGGAAATTAATTAATCACTCTGATCATGTTTATCATAAAATTGATAACATCAACAAAAAAAAAACCGTCGGAACCACATCCAGGCGGAGCCCTAACTCCACGGAGCCTTATATATACCAATCCTCCTCCCCTAATATCTCACCTCATCACGACTAACTCCGGCCACCACACACTTTTACCTTGAAAAAGTTTTTTGAAAAAACAAATTGTAACGCTAAACATGTATATAATTAAACACCCCATGTTCAAAAAATATCATTTTGAAAAGGGAACAATGTAAATTACACAGACAATTTTCATGTAAAAGTGTACAAATTCATCATTAAACTATTGTAAATAACGAAGTATAGTACAATCATGCTCCTGAATAATACAAATAACTTACATATTGCAATGATTGTCTCTCGTGTCGCCTGTCTGTACGTGACGTTTGTTTGTATTGGTAGAGAAAGTCTTCTAAAAAACGGGTTTTCTGAATGACTATTATGGAATTTTATTTTTAATTGAAAAATAATATGAAGAAAGACGAAAGTGAACTTTGGTCTGTAAAATCTCGATAATATTGTTATTAGATATGTGAATTTACACTAAATAATTTGTGAAATATTACAACTTCATTAACAATATCAATACATAGTTTGATGATAATTTAGAATTGGTACTAATTAATAATATACTTCATACATACTGCACTACTATTCCATTTTGTATTTCAAGTTAGCGGATAGAAGATCATGTGTTCTATAATCGTCCTAACTAGACACAGTTAAATCGATTAATAGTCAAGTGTGTCATTGGAATTGGTCTTAAACTTGTAAAATTTCGAGGTTATGCTAAACTCGTCACAGAGATCATTCAAAAAGAAATTGTAAATTAAGCTTTTTTACTCGTCTTCGTCATATCCTCTTACCCAATCCATTTAAAGAACTTCATAATTCATCTTGTTCTCAATTCGTTGTTCCAATTGATTATTTAATGCTTGCAAAAAGTTACATGGCTTCGTTTCTATGAAATAAAGAATTTTCGAGTAATCCCAATTCCAGTTTGAATTATTGGATAACTATCAATAACAATAGAACAAGGATATTTTTTTTATTAAATTTGAAAATATATATATGCTCTAATCGAAAATTTCATTCCACACTATATTTTCTATTTCTGAATTGTTTTCACTTTCATTTTGAATAAACAATCGATTAGGATCTTTGCATCTAGATAATGATACATACAATTGTCCATGAGAAAATAACGGTTTTTTTAAGTATATTCCTACATTATCGAAACTTTGTCCTTGAGATTTATTAATAGTCATAGCAAACGCTAAGACTAAAGGAAATTGTTTTCTGTATAAAATAATTGGCAATGAAGATAAATTTCCAGTATTTAAAATAATTCTAGGTACGAAAACTTTATTTCCGATTTTTTCCCCAGTTATAATTTCAGCTTCAATGTTGTACTTAAATAGTTTGGTAATTTTTAATCGCGTGCCATTAACATAACCGTCTTTTATATCAAGTTTCTTTAACATAATAATAGCCCCATTCTTTAAGACTGTCAGTTTCCCATTGGAGGTCTGCGAATCCTATCGCGTACTGCTATTATATTTGACAGGAATTTCTTGTTAATGTTTACTCGTCTGATTTTCTCAACCTTATGAATAGGTTGCGAGTATCAATTCACTGAATATCCGTTTCTTTACTTTCCTTCCATCTGATTTAAGATTTTATTATTTCGAAATAGTATAATCTCTATTTCGCTCCGGAGTTGATGTACTTTACGCATTAATGTGACAAATTTATCGTTGACCAAGCGATTTTGTCATTATATCATTTGCTTTTCCATTTTAGGGAATATCTCTTAATTTCTGTTTCATCTTTCCTTCTCCCTATTCTAATCTAATAATTTTTGAACATGTGTCTTACTCAAGCCGGGACACGCCTTTTTTATGGATTTAATTTTATATATTCGGAAGTGCTAACTCAGAAGGTTAGTTGACGTTTTATAGCTTTTCTGCGTTTTACTTAATTAGGTTCTACTTCCTGATTTATTTCACAACGCGGTGGCTTTCGCCGAAAGTCTCTCCCGCCAAACTAAATTCATTTATCTTCCAACAGGGAATCGTTGGGGTATTCACATAGTTCCCTAATCAGTCTCGATCACACTGCATTCTCTAAGAGCTTTTTTGGAATCATGAGCTTCAATCTCCAATGCTATCAAAATTGTCTTCTGTTAACCTTTTCCTTTGTCGAGATTACTAACATTCCAACATGCCCACTCTTTTCAATTTGCTAAATCCTTAAAGGTAAGACGAAATTTCTTATGACTTCAATATAGTATAACAATTATTGAATTCCACAATTTATTCCTACAATAACCACAAATCTACTCGAGATTCAACTTAAGAACAAAAATTATAACTACTTCTGTGTTATCGCTTCTCTTAGGTCTGGTGCTGCACATCCATTGAGCCCGGTTGGGTCTTAGGTTGGTACCGAAGTGACTGGTGCAAGGGCTAGGTGGTGACTGTCGTACATGGTCTTTTGTGTGTCACCTGGACGTCGAATAACTCATATGCAGAGAGAGTGCTCATCGGTCGCTGATACGACGTCTAGGTAGTTCGCTCGTGCATTTTTAGTTGATCTAAGATGTTAATACAGTCATTCAACGCAGTGTCTTAAGCGTGTCATCAGAAACCTGATAATGTTGTTGGCGGTTGCGCGAGCGGAGCGAGCAGCGGGGGGCGAACGCCCACTCTAGTTATATCATATCCTATACTTTATATATATCGTGTCGATCGATAGTGCGTTCATATTTGACATTGGTATGTCTACGCCGATATCCGCGTTAACTAATTGCCGTACATCTGTTTATTTCGCAAAGTTACTAAGTGTCATGAAATAAACGACCATTTATTTCTTCCGAGTCTTATAAAGCAGATCAGCGTTAAATTTGCCGTTATCTCTTCGACCTGACTAGATTTCACTTTGTTACAGCTATAATGCTATTCCGAAACATTTCTCATATCTCTTTTCGAATAGGATTGAATTCTTTTTAGCTTAAGAGATGATACGCTTAACTTGCGATATCTTTGCTTGACTAGAAAATTTTATAAGTCCTTCAAAAGTGAGAAAATATTCTAAGTTTATCTACCAAGGCGTAATAGTTGCTCTTGGTAGGACTAGTCCTCGCTTAAGTTGCGCTGGAGCTAAGTGGCTGGCTCTAGGCCGCGCGGGTCCTTATAAAGGCTGCCGAGAGAGCGGGGATCGCACCGCCGAAAAAACGTTTACATACAAATATCACACTCACATTCACACCTCTGTACAAAACCCATTCACACAAGCGTACGGAGCTGCGCGCGCCGCGCCGCTGCTGCGTCGTAGCTCCCACTCTCACACTGTGCAAGCCGCTACTGCTCGCTACGCTGTTTATATAGATATACGTGCTCGCTGCTGCCGCTGAGTATATCTATATCGTGGTAAATCGCTGATTTTCATAAAAAATCGTGATTTTCATGATTTTTCGCTATATTCAAGCCTAGACAACGTTTTTTCTAGGCCACCATTTTTAACCCACCGGGGCTCAAATTAAATGTTTTTTCTGATACTTTGAACGTATAAATACACATTTTTCGATTGCGGCTCCTAACGTAAAGTCGAATTTTGGTTGGTTTTCGTTAATTTTTCCCATGTTAAATTCCCATAAGAGAATTTAAAGTGTCCGTCAAAAAGGTTTGGCAAGCGATCGGGTGTGCACGTGGACATTTTCACACAGTGGATGGTTCTGGGAATCGAAAAAAATTGGTCCGGTAGGTGTGCCCTTGAATCTAAATTTTCAACTACCACCACCCGAGTTGTTTCGAGTCGGCCGCGGATTTGCACATACATCAATTTTTTGCTGATGATCTCTATGGGCCTTAAGGGACAGCCGTATCTAAAACCGCGGTACTTCGATTAGTTATAGCCTTCTAAATAAAACTTAAAATAAAAGAACTAAGAGTTGACCGGTGTAGTGCTGAGTTCAATGAAACATTCTATCAAAATTAGAAGTCAATTGGACTTTTAGTTTTTTTTTTTTGCATTGGAAATAAACGCGGGTGCTTGATGACTACAGAAAACCCCACCTAACCTACAAATATTTTTATTTTACCAAATAATGTTATTATAAATGGGTTTTAATTAATATAAAGAGTTGACCGTCGTAGTGTTAAGTTCAAAGAATCATTCTAGCAAAACTAGAACTCAATCAGACCTTTACCTTTTTTTTGGCATTGGAAATACGAAATGTCCCGTGGCGGCGTTGCAAAGCTTTAGATCCGGCCACCCCTTAATATGATTAATTAAAATTCTATATGGATATCGTTCAACATGGCGCCAGGACGCGAGCCTCCTGATAAGCGTCCCGCATTTTTTGCATGTCATACTGAACAAAAAGTGGAAACAGTTGTGTGTATCATCTATGATGTGGCTTTCCACATCAACTGTCTCAACGAGTAATCAGACAATCACAAACACGTGGGGAAAAATCTTATAATCTGCCCCGAGCACACAGAGAAGAACATAACCTCTAAAATTGAGGAGGAAAGCCTGACTGAGTCAGCAAGAATAGTAATTGCACAGATAAAATCTAAGACCACTGAAGAGATAAAAAGACAATTACTGGCTGAGACGGAGACTAAGACTTCTGATCTATTCAGTTCAGAATCAGGTATAAGTGACACTGAGATGGAGTTTGTGAAAACAGACGTTAAACTACTGAGAACTCTGGTTGCTGAATTAACGGAGAAAAACGATCTAC
>VCDM03003278.1:0-10725 GCA_012977825.3 Pteromalus puparum
TAAAAGAAAAACTACAAAGAAACTTGAATCAAGATACTCTCAAGACATTCACGTACAGAGATGCAGTAAGACAACAACAAAAACTGCTGAAAAAAAGTACATAAAATCACAGTTAAGAAAAGTGAAAACACTGAAGTTGATATTAAAGAAATAGGTAAATCGGTAATAGACTGTTTAATAGCACAAAAAGTGTACACAAACCAAGAAAATATTTATAAATAGGAAAGATGAAGTTATTATTAGTTGTACGAGTGAAGATAGTGTCGCACTAACTGAAAGTGTACTTAAAGAAAAACTTAAATGTCAGTGCAATGTAAAAAAGCATGAACTTCATAATCCGAAGATAACAATTATAGGCATAGACAACTACACTAATATGGATTTGGAAGAAATAGAAAATGATATCAACACTAGAAATTTCAATGACTTCACAAGAAAAGGTAAAGTGCTGCACATGTACACCTGCAAATTCAGCAAGCAATGCACTGTGTTGATGGAAGTTCCTGCTGAAATATATAAATATGTAACACACAATAAAAATAGAGTTTATGTAGGCTATCAAATCTGTAAAGTCTACGATTTGATAAACATTGGCCCGTGCAATAAGTGTGGCAGGTTTGAACACAGTAAAAAGAAGTGCTACAATGAAATTGTATGCTTGAAATGTGCTGAAAGACATAATACAAGTGATTGTACTAGTGAAACCGTTGAGTGTACAAACTGTGCATTTAGTAATGCCAAGTATTCCACAAAACTTGAAATAAAACACACTGCATATGACTCTAAACTCTGCCGTATCCTGAGAAAGAAAATTGGAAAGTTCATTGCCATCACTAGACTCAATATACAATAGTAGGAAATCTAAAAAACAGCAGGAACCGGCTGATGATAAGGCTGATAACAAGGATAACAAGAACCAAGCATGATGCCACCAAATGGAAAACAAAATACTCCACAACAACAGAAATCAGAAAAACCTCAGAACGTGGGGGCTATCACAAGAAACCAACAAGCACTCTAAAAACAGAAGCAACTATTGGACCAGTACACTACTCCACCGGCGGCTAGCAAAGATATAAAAAACAAAGATAACAATAAATAGGTTATAATGGCTACTTTTGATTACTCCCCTATAGCACCTGATATTTCGGCAACATTGCCTCAACATTGCCTCAACATTGCATTGCAAGACTAGCTAGATTCGGCAATATTGCCAGAGCTTAGAACAACATTGCTGCAACCATAAGGCAATGTTGCCACGCACCAAAATGTCCGCTTTTTCTTTTCAAAGTTGGTTATCTCCCACATAGGTCCCAATATTTTGGGAACATTGCCTAAAGATTCCATTACCAGATTTTGCAATATTGTACGGAACCTTATTAATGTTGCTTCAACTATTCAGAGAACATTGCTACTAGATTGTACAATATTTAATTAATATTGCGATAAACTTAAATTATTTTTGCATCATTATAAAAATTGTTATACTAATACGGAAATAATTTAAAGTTATCGCAATATTAATTACATATTGTACAATCTAATAGCAATGTTCCTTAAATAGTTGCACAATATTAATGAGGATTCGTGCAATATTGCGACAACTAGGAATGCAATCTTCAGGCAATGTTCCCAAAATATTGGGACCTATGTGGGAGATAACCAACTTTGCAATGAAAAAGCGGACATTTTGGTGCGTGGCAANGACAACCAACCCCCTATAGCACCCGATAATTTGGCAACATTGCCTCAACATTGCATTGCAAGACTGGCTAGATTTGGCAATATTGCTAGCGCGTAGAACAACATTGCTGCAACCATTAGGCAATGTTGTCACGCACCAAAATGTCCGCTTTTTCATTGCAAGGCTGGTTATCTCCCACAGAAATCCCAATATTTTGGGAACATTGCCTGAAGATTGCGTTTACCAGATTGTGCAATATTGCATGAAGCCTTATTAATATTCCTGCAACTATTTAAGAAACATTGCTACTAGATTGTGTAATATTTAACTAATATTGCGCTAACCTTAAAATATTTTCGCATCATTATAACAATTTTTATGTCAAATGTACTATATTCTCAATAATTTATTGTCTTTTCGAAATGCACTTCCAAAATGCATATTCTTTATGCAAAAATGCAATTTTTAAAATAATTGATGAATTTAGTTTACAATGTTTGTAAATGCTCTCACGAATCGAAACGCAGATAACCAAATTAACATTAGGTGCTGTTTAAAACATCGATGGTTCATTGCTTTATTTTCTCGACTATTCTAATTTTTGCGCCGTGAATGACCGGAAGCCACGTGACCGGAAGGCTGAAAAATCTCAGGAGAGGAAGACCGTCCCAACGAAAAGAAAATTACTGAGCTAAATTTCAGCATGCAATATTTCGCCAATAAAGTAATCTTTTCGAATAAATCTTTTTCCTCGAGAAAGATTAGGTAAATAGATGTCCAGTCGATAGCGATACAACGGGCATAGGTGCAATAGTAATGCTATAAATACGTTTGGAAAATTATTTTAAGGTTAGAGAACCCAATATCAAAGTATATAAGGGCCGCGACCCGCGCCGTCATCGTGTCGTATACTTCGTATACTTTTACTCGCCAGCGCGGCGCTGTCGCGCCTCTTGATTTATTACATTTTGATGATATCGTTTCCTCACCACCTAGCGGTAGATATCTCGGCGCGTTTTTTTTTTTTTTGTAAGGAAATGTAATTGTTTTCTTATCTTAACATTTTTCTATACTAAGTTGAATTAATTTTTTATTTTCTTTTACATTTCCTCAAAACAAAGTTTCATATCTCCCCATTTAATGAGATTTACATGTAGAAATGAATGATATAAAACTTTGTTTAAAGTGGTATCCCCAATCGCATAATATTTTCTAAATTGATTACGAATTGAGTGGAAAAGTTATACTTTCCACCTGATTTACATTAATTCAATAGCATATTCTCGATATAACACGACAAAAAAAGTCTAAGTATAGATTAAAATCCATTAATGGAAACTGAGATCGAAGCGATACAGTTTTCAGTTATATAGAGTATACAGGGTAAGAAAACAAAATTTTGAAGCTTAATATCTTTAAAACTAACTGGTATCATAAACAACCCAAAGAAAGAGATAAAGGTGCTATATAATGCTAACTAAATCCAAAATTTTAAATTGATTATTGCCTTTTTACTCCACGTATCGCATCACGTAGAAAAAACGACTCATAGTATACAGGGTGAAAAAACAAAAGTTTGAAGCTCAATATCTTTGAAACTAACTGGTTTTATAAAAATCCCAAAGAAAGGGATCATTGTGCTATATAATGCTAACTAAATCCAAAATTTGAACTTGATTATTGCCTTTTTACTCCAGTTATCGCGTCACGTAGAAAAACGATTTTTTTCAGTTTTTGATGTTTTTCTCAGGATCTGCCCCATGAAATGACTTAAAATTTAAGTGGTATATAGTTCTAATTACCTTCAATAATCATATATTTTTTTAGAATGATTCGCTATTTAGTTTTTGAGTTATAACGATTTAAAAAAATTGCACTGTATGGTGTATAATAAAAGAACGACGAACGATAATATAAATTTTTCACGGTAAAAACATAGGCAATTTTATTCTCTTTCAGGTACATATTAAGCAATTTACTTTTATTAACTTTTCCGATAACTTTGTTGGCAAAAACTGAAATCTCAAAACTAAAAAATCACTATAAAAAAAAACGCGTATATAAATTGTAAAAACGGACCTTCGTCCCACTATCTTCTAGCAAAAACAAAGAAAATGAGACTTGGTGGGTTAAAATCCACCAAGTAGAAGCTTAGAAACAGGCGTATACATACGCACACACACGCACACACACATCCGTACGGACATTTTCTAAAAACACCATTTTTCGACTAAAAATTCATCAAAACACACTTCCCACATGTTTTTACACAAACTCCAAAAATTACTATTACAATGCTTCCTTGGGAAGGAAGCAAAACCGGATAATGTGGAACTCAAACTACCGGCGATGAACCCTATTACAATTTTCATTAATCCAACGAACACGAGTGAGGCAATATCTGTAATCAATGCATTAAAAATGAGAAGTGGTGAAGTTGACAGTATCAACTCCAAAACCTTTAAATTAGTTAGTAACTATATAGCTGAAGCAATCACTCATATTATAAACCATATTATAACATTGAAACATGGTATATGGCCTAATGCACTCAAGAAGGCTGAAATTGTCCCAGTCTACAAATCAGGTGAGAAAAGTAAAATCACAAACTATCGGCCTAGTTTAAAATAATACATAGTAGACTTTATGATTTTGTAACTGCATGGGCATTAGGGGGCAAGCTTTGAAACTGCTCTCTAGTTACCTTAGTAACAGTTATCAAAATGTAAAAATTGATGGTTATGTGAGTGATAACCTATTGATAAACACCGGAGTTCCACAAGGTACGATATTTGGTCCACTGTTGTTTATCTTATACATAAAAGATTTGCTCCAGGACATACCTATGAAGGCTATTCTGTCGTATGCCGATGATACTGCTATAATTGCTACAGGAGATTGCTGGGAGAAAGCCCAAGATAACATGAACAATTATTTGTTACAAATACACAAATGGCTGGCGGTAAATAAGCTATCACTGAATGTTGATATATCGGTTTGTATGACATTCGGCAGCTACGTCGGCAGTGTTCCTAACCAAATAGATGTAAAAATACAAGATAAAAAATTAACTAGAGTTGAGAACTACAAGTATCTGGGCATAGTTATAGATTACAATCGAGACTTTGATGTTGATATATTATGCGTTCTGAGCTATGGTATCATTGCTTGGGGTGTAGCTTATAAGAACAATAGGGATTTAATACAAAAAATACGCCTTAATAGCGCAAGAGAAGGTATAAGGAAAATAATGGAGAGCTTCGGACTGATGGTACAGGGCAAGTCCAGTCCCAAGCTCATACTGACGAGCGGCCAGTCACAGAAGCCGCAGGCACCTAGAGCAGAGAGGAAAAGGAAAGAGCGTTTACCCGAAGAGAGTCAACAAGTGATGACTTAACAGAGGTGGATGAGATGGTCGTACGGTCACCGCGGAAATCATATGGCGACACGCAGAGTGTCGTCATTCAAATGCCAGCAAAAATGGCAGAAGAGATGATAGCCAAGCAGAAAATCAAAATAGGCTGGCTTGTCTGCAGAATACGGGAATCGGGAAAAAAGGCAAGACCGCTTAGATGCTACAAGTGTCTGGGTTTTGGCCATATTGGCAAAAACTGCACAGCAACTGAAGATAGAAGCAAGCTCTGCTATAAATGTGGACAGGATGGACACAAAGCAAAGTAGTGTAAGAATCAACCCAACTGCGTACTCTGCACAGAAAGGGGCACAGGGAAAAAGAATGACCACGCAGCTAGCAGGTAGCTACGCATACCCAGTTTACCGTGCTGCAGTAGAGGCCATTGACATACGAAGTAAATGAAAATAGTGCAATTAAACGTAAACCACTGCGCGACTGCACATGGCCTATTGAGCCAGTATGCCCGGGAGGCAAAGATAGACGTAGTCATCGTCTGCGAACAATACAGGGACCTGGACGAACCATCATGGGATATGGACAGTACTGGTAAAGTGGCGTTATGGGCATGCGGGAATGCTGCTTTCCAGGAAAAAATGCCAAGACGTAAAGAAGGATTTGTACGCGCTAAGGTTGAAGGCATAGACATTTATAGCTGCTATGCTTCTCCTAACGCGCCGATAGAAAAATTTAGATAACTTTTGGATCCGCTAGTACAGGATGCAGTCGCAAGAAAATCGCTACTGATAGCAGGTGACTTTAACGCCTGGGCTGTAGAGTGGGGCAGTCAAAGGACAAACGAAGAAGGACGAGCGCCCTCAGAAGCATTCTCCCACCTAGACTTGGTTTTAATAAACCAGGGATGCACTTACACATTCCAAAGAGGAGACGCAGGGTCCATCATAGACCTTACGTTTGTGAGCAGCTACTTGATTAGCTTGGTCAGATCGTGGACGGTGAGCGATCATTACACAAATAGCGACCAGGCAATAATAATGGAGATCGGAAAACCGAAATGGGGACCCAGCGAAAGTATGAGGACCGAAAGAGTTGGATGGAAAAGGAAGGAGTATGACAAGGAAACATTCCTGCTGGCTCTGGATGAAATACAGCTAGACGGAAATGCGAATGAAAAGGCCAAACAGGTAATAGGAAAAATCACCCGAGCCTGTGATGCAACGATGCCAAGGAGGGTGCACAATAATAGACGACCACCAGTATACTGGTGGGATAAAGAAATTGACACTGCCCGCAGCGAGTGTCATCGAACCAGAAGACGAGAACAGTGGGCCAGAAAGAAATACTACAACACCGGTAGAGGTAAAGAAGTTGTAGAAGCCCGAAACAAAGAAATGAAGGACACTAAACGGACTCTAAAGAAGAAAATCCAAGAAAATAAACGACGGTGTCTTAAAGAATTACAAGACGAGGTGCAGATGATTCCCTGGGTGCGGCCATACCAAGTAGTAATGAAGAAGATAAAAGAAAGCTATATTCCCCCTCCTCAAAGTCCAGAATTACTGGATTGCATTATGACTACGCTGTTTCCTCTTTAACAGGAAGTAACAGCTATCCCGGGAGCAGACTTAAATGAAGACACGACTTAAATGGCCCCAGGCTTGGACGGCATACCCAATATTGCATTGAAACATGCTATCCAGGCATGCCCCGAGGTCTTTGTGGACCTGCACAATACATGCGTTGAAGACGGGACGTTTCCTAGGAAATGGAAGAAACAACGCCTGGTTCTACTTCCAAGAGGAGATAAGCCACCTAAAGAAGCTGCCTCATACAGACCACTCTGCATGTTGGATACTCCAGGCAAGATGCAAGCGCATAATCGGCGTTAGAACGGACCAAATCATTGAAGAATCAAGTAGACTTGCGGAACATCAATACGGCTTCAGGAAAAATCGCTCCACACTTGACGTCGTCAGCTTAGTAGCTGACACCGCTAGAACTGCAATAAAAGGGAAGAGATAGAAAGGAGGAGCCAAGAAGTACTGTGCTGTTGTTACACTGGATGAAAGCATTTAACTCAGCCAGTTGGGACAAGATACCCGCATACATAAGAAGGATTATGGCTGACTACCTGAAGGACAGGACCCTATTATATGACACAGAGAACGGCACGAAAGCCTATAAAGTAACCGGAGTCCCACGAGGGTCAGTGCTTGGCCCACCACTGTGGAACATCATGTATGATGGAATACTGAGACTAGAGCTACCTGAAGGGGCAACGATAGTAGGATTTGCAAATGACATTGCAGCAGCAGTAGTAGCAAAGAAAAAGGAAGAGGTGACGGATCTCGCTAACGAGGCAATAGGTATAATAAAAAAGTGACAAGTTGGTCCATTACAAGTAGCTGAGTCCTCTGTTTCTAAAGCTATAACAAAAGTTTTTAGAAATTAACACCATCAACTGTGTATGGCGATTAAAAATAAATTTTTTTTTATGTTTTCAAATAGTTTTGTGACTGTATAATGGTAGCGAAAACGTGCATTGTTTACATGTGTAGAACAATGAGGATTTTCATTATTTGTTATAATATTTTTGTTAAAGTATATAGTAAAATGAATGTGATTTACATGTGCTACATCTATCCAATTCAATATTGATGCAGCTGCTATCCGGTTTTTCATTTTTAACATATTATAGAACCTTGTAAAATATTTATGTCTAGAACGCTGTTCATTATCGCAATCTCTAATATTACAAATACCACAATATTCAGCTGTGGTTGTAATTTTCATAATTACATTGAAAGTTATCCTACAAGTAAAAGCCCGTTTTTCTAAATCTCAAAAATATTAATTGTAATGGAGTCTACTTATTTTCTTTAACTGGTTCAGGCGTAAAAAATCCTGTCTCGATGCCAGTCCATTCAGTGTATTCTTATACTCGGGGAAAGATTTGCAATCAGGCACATTTACAATATATTTTAAAACCAAATATTAACAATATTTTTTAAAACGAAATATTTACAATATATTTTTAAACCGAGTATTAACAATATTTTGTAAAATGAAATATTTACAATATATTTTAAAACAAAATATTTACATTATACTTAAAACAAAATATTTACATTATATTTAAGAGCAACATATTTACAAATATATACATTTCAAATTACCAAATTACTATACATTGTTTTGACGTTCTTTTTTTGCCGTAAGGTCCAGAAGTACAAATATTATCCGCCCGTCTTTTTGTTGAGACTCTTGTTGAGTGCTCGGATCATGCATGCTTGGGGAGAAATAATGTGTACACAGAATTTCACAATAAATCACTATTTATTGATAACACCTCAAGCTAATTATCTATCGATGATACAACGTAGTCAAGCTATTATATGAGAATATAATTAGTTTATACAAAAGTAATCGAACAGACAAGCTAAAACGCGTGTTGACCGCTCGAGTGTACAAGGCGAAGTGAGCGCCGCCGTCGCATAGCAACGTCGGCGGTGGACATCTCGCGGCATAGAGAGGGAAGAGTTAAGTCGCGTAGCTCTGCGTTGGGCCTGTTGTCTCTAGCAAGCAGACATCTGCTCGCTCATACCCAACACTCTCTCCCGAGCAGATTTCTCTTGCTCGGAATCGACTACATCCAGCCTGTGCAGTACTATTTGTATTGTCTTCTGAAAGGAAGCAAAAGTCATGGTTATTTGAGTTTATGATATAGCAATAAGTCAGCCTTGCATGCAATTCAAAAGGGAAACCCCTTGGGAATATGCTGGCTATTTATTTCTTCCAGCAATCAATCGGTTTCTTAAATTCAATTCAAGCCATCCAGCTAATTTTAATCAAATTCTTGCCAATATGTTCTTGAGCATAATATTCAACTTGATCAAATGTCTCACCTTTCAATGCAACTCACTTGTTGATAAGCCATAGTGACATCATCATCCTAGAGAGTCATGGGGAAGACGAATAATAAAAAATCACATCAAGCATATAGAATATTTCAAATTCAAACTTGTAGATATAATATCTCTGATAAGAAAATGAGGTAAGGCAGAGGATTACAATATAATAATATGGCTTTATTAGTCTTGTCCTTGTACAGCTACTATGTATATATATACGCCGTGTACACCATGTGTACTGTGCGACGGCTCGAACCCAAGAGAACGATGTGCGAGACTCGTATAGTCTCAGCACCGTTTGTTGTTATGTGACTCACAGGCATACCGCGAGAGGGGATACTTACATGTGTGTGTCCCCTCACACACTCGTCAGCGCGCTCACTTATTCTCGCGCGCTCTATACTATACATACAGACATTATAGAGTACAGTCAAACTTTGCTTATACACACTAGGCTACGCACTCTGCTTAACAAGTTTACAGAGCTCTGTGAGACAGTGATGCGTTCTCTACTTAGCATCTGAAAGTCCTCGTAATTGTCAAACTTTTCTTCAACCTCCTAGACCCAGACCTCTGATTTGTTTTGATCGTTGATAAGCTTGTTTCACTCCAAGCGTTCATGGTATACACCATGTCAAATCAAAAACTTTTGGTAAAAGTGACTGTGAAACTACAACTTTCCTGAAGAAAAACCAGCTTGTTCAATTTCCGTTTTTCGTTAAGTTATCGATTTCTAGCTCAAACTGCAATTTAATTCCATCCAACTTAATTTTGTAATTACTGGTTAGTTTAAAACTTTACATCAACTTTATCTAACTTGTTTATGTAATTTCTGATTATCACTATCATCTTTGTAAATTAGTAGTTCAAATACTTGTCTCTTTGACCAAGAAGATAGAAGATTTTTACGTGAAGTTTCCAGCCTTGAATTATTTTATTGAATGTTACTAGGCACATCAAATATTACAAACTTAATTTTAACAAGTTTCAGTTGAACAGTAAACACTCGCAGTATTTCTATATCACTTCACTACTAATCGTTTACAAAGTGGTTACTCAAACATCAAGCTGCTGTACTTTGAAATCAAAGTTCTTTAGTATAGATAATACTAATCAGAATAGTTTTAAACACTTGATTTTAATGCATATGTTTGACTTCATGTATGAGTTTTTTTTTATCTTTGAAACCTTTTATTAGAATCTGAACCATGTCACTGGCACTATTGTTCAATCCAACTTTCTTTTTAAGTTTTCATTCCGAAACAATGATATTTGGCTTTTGCCTTTCGAGCTTAATGATACATCAATGACAAACCAACTTTTATTTTTCCTCTGTTAACACAGATTCATCCTGTGCGTCCAGAGCGGACGGGTGGGTGCCTATCACCACGACACAGCGTGTCCTCAGGTTGCGGATAGAGGAACGGCCCCTGAGAAAGAGGTTAGCTGCGAATAAATCGAATAAGCAGCCGCGGACAGCCGATAGGCCCGGGCGTGGGTGTGATGAGCCCACACTGGCGATCGAACGCATTCATCTAGAAACACTACGCAAGCACCACAACAACGAGCACTCAGGAATATTTCATATTTCACTTTCTCTTCATACCTAACTATGTTTATAATCTATCTATTTTAGCACACATAACAAAAATCCTGCTGTCGTGGAGAATGCGGGAGCGATGACAACTGCCCCGAAAGGGGATATGTAGAATGATTCGCCACCTGGTCTTACACGGCAACGAAGCCAGCGTAGGCGC
>VCDM03003278.1:11364-32000 GCA_012977825.3 Pteromalus puparum
CGTACGGATGACAAAGACGAAGAGGTGAAGGATCTTTATTACGAAGCCTTGGAGCAATTAATCGACCAATTCGCGTCTTACGACACCAAAATAGTAGTGGGGGATTTCAACGCTAAAATAGGGAAAGAGGAAATGTTTAGGCCCACTATAGGCAAGGAAAGTCTGCACGAAACCAGCAACGATAACGGTATTAGAGTCATAAATTTCGCGGCGGCAAAAGATCTTATAGTAAAGAGTACGTGCTTTAAGCACAAGGATATACACAAAGTAACGTGGACATCGCCGGACGGAGCCACGAAAAATCAAATCGATCACTTTCTTATCGATAAGAGGCGCCACACGAACGTGCTTGACGTAAGAACCTATAGGGGGGCGGATTGCGACTCGGATCATTTTCTAGTAGTGGCCAAATTAAGAGCCAAATTAGTAGCTGGGCAAAATAGTAAACGGGTGAACAAAGTAGAAACGTTCGATATTGAAAAGCTACGGAACGGGATAGAACGAATTAAGTATCAAGTAAAAATAAGAAATCGGTTTCAGGTACTCGAAGAAACGGATGCGCCGACGGAAGTAGATGACGACCCGAACAGTCTTTGGGGGGATATCGAAAAAACGATAAAAGAGGCCGCGAATAAAGTACTAGGTAGAAAGAAAAAGCCAAAGAGCAAACCATGGTTTGACGAAGAGTGCGAACTCTGGTTTGAAAGGCGAAAAAGGCCAAATTAGACAGCGTACACAATGGAGGCGATAGGGCCGTAGAAGAGTACCACGAAATAAGAAGGCAAGTGGGGGCGACTTACAGGAACAAAAAGCGCGAGTATCTATTGAAAATATAATACATATGACTGTATGTATAGTATAGAGCGCGCTAGAATAAGTGAGCGCGCTGACGAGTGAGTGAGGGGACACACACATGCAAGTATCCCCTCTCGCGGTATGCGTGTAAGTCACATGACTACTAGCGGTGCCGAGACTATACGAATCTCGCACATCGCTCTCTTGGGTTCGAGCCGTCGCCGACTACACATGGTGTGCGCGATGCGTAGCTGTACATATACTTGAAGTCTAATAAATCGACATTTATATTTAAACATTAATTCTCTGCTTTACCTCATTTATCCAACATGGTAGGAGACCGTTGGTTTGTATTTTGCTCTATCCCGCATATCCACTTTCGAGTGTTATGAGGGATATATAAGTGAGGTTAAAAGCCACGTGGTGAAGAAATTTTTCAAAGTGAAAAGTCAAAGTGTTTGAAGAATATAAGAAGAAAAATACAAGTGAGAATAAATAGCTAAACAAAAGGACTATTGATTAGTAGAAAGATTTTTTGGAAAAATCGTAAAATCAGTGTGATGCACGCCTATTAAAAAGTACATGTGAAACACGTGACAGAGTGCATGGAAAACCGAGAGACGCCGGAAACGAAGAAAGTTGAGAAAATTAATGAGGAAGATTCTGAACACGAAGGAACGTTCGAGAATCAACTAGAAATTGAAGAAAATTCTGAATTAAAAAAGAAGATTGAAATTGAAGTAGACGAAATGGAGAAGGAAGAAATTGTTATACCGGTGTTTGATGGAGAGGATTACAACATGTGGAAGAAGAGAATAACGATGTTTCTAAAATTAAAAAAGTGCCATGAAGTTATAGAAAAAGAAAAACCCTCATCGGAGACAGGCACAACATGGGATGATAATGACTTGAAGGCGATTAACATAATTTATTGTGCTATTTCGAATAAGCAATTAGAGTTCGTGTGCGAAGAGACAACTGCGTTTGGAATAATTGAAAAGCTAGACAGTATGTATTTGAAAAAATCTACAGAACTGCAAATTGTATGCAGGAGCAGACTTGAAAAAATAAGATTAAATAATTATAGTGACACGACGTCATTCTTCAGTGAGTTTGGGAAAGCAGTGAATGATATGAAAGGCGCAGGTGCCAAAATAACTGAAAAAGAAAAATTAAACTATATGCTCAACACGTTGCCAGAATCGTACAGCTAAATAGGTGATCTAATCGATACGTTGAAAGAAGAAGATCAAACGGCGGATTATGTGAAGAATAAAATCAAAATTGCCGAGATGAAACACGGAAACGAAGACTCTGAAAGAAAGTCAAACGTCTTCTCGACAAGCAAAGAAAGATGTTATGAGTGTGAAAAAACCGGTCACTTCGCAAGAGCGTGCAAAGATGGCGGTCAAGCAGCGCACAGCGGTGGACCATGGCGAGGTCCGACACGTGGTCGAGCCCGCGGCAGAGGAAGAAGAGGCAACTACGGCAGAGGGCGCGGCAACTTCCGTCAGCAGCAGCAAGGCGCCAGTACGAGTCAACCGAGTGGGTCCGACGTCAGCGCCTGGGTAGCAACAGCGCATGCGGCGCAAAATAGTGAAATAGGTAATAGAATTAATTGGTTGCTCGACAGTGGATGTACTGATCACATCGTATATAATGATAGTTATTTTGAAAATTGTATTGAATTAAAGAGACTGATTAAAATCTATTTAGCAGATAGCAGTGAATTAGAAGCAACAAAAATCGGAAACGTTGTAAGCTATTTCAAAGCATTTGATAAAGAGAATAAAGTTGTAATGAAAAATGTTTTATACGTGAAAGAAATGAACACAAATTATGGGAAATTAACTGATAGTAACACGTTTGTCTTGAAAGGTAATTTAGCAAAAATAATTGATGAAAAAGAAAATTTGATAGCAATAGCGTATAAAGAAAATCGTACATATAAAATCACGAGTAGATTGGAAATTGAACAAAAAACTGTAAACAATGCTGAGTATATTAATGGTAAAATGAGTGAAAAAGAAAAGTGGCACAGAATGCTAGGGCATGTGAATTTTGGCTATTTAAATTTTTTAAGTAGAAAACAATTGTTGACAGGTATTCCAACTGAGTTTGAATCGGAAATATTAAAATGCAAA
The DNA here is from genome assembly GCA_012977825.3 of Pteromalus puparum. NCBI lineage: Eukaryota > Metazoa > Arthropoda > Insecta > Hymenoptera > Pteromalidae > Pteromalus > Pteromalus puparum. The sequence goes on from VCDM03003278.1 coordinate 14,304, forward strand.
ATTTGCATAGAGAATAAAATACATAATTTACCGTTTAAAAATAACAGAACAGGAGCGAAAGATATCTTAGAGGTTATACACAGTGATGTATGTGGTAGCTTCAAGACCCCGAGTCCAAACGGTGAAAAATATTTTGTTTCATTTATCGATGATTACAGCAAAATAGCCAAAATTTACTGCATTAAAACAAAGGATGAAGTATATGACTGTATGATCAAGTACGTAAATGAAGTCGAAAACTTAACAGGAAAAAGAGTAAAAACAATACGACGCGATAATGGTACAGAATACCTAAATAATCGATTTTATAAATTTGCGAAAGAAAAGGATATTTATATAAACAATTGTCCAGCGTACGTACATGAGTTAAATGGTACTGCTGAAAGATTTAATAGAACAATAATGGATATGGCGCGTTGTTTATTAGATGAGGCACAAGTAGACAAAAAATATTGGCCCGAAATAATTAGTGCTGCGACGTATTTGGAAAATCGTACTTTAGCCAACACGATTGAAAAGAAAACTCCATATAAGATATTTCTTAGAAAAAAGCCAAATGTTGAAAATTTAAAGCTATATGGTAGTAAAGTTTTTGTAAGAAAGCCAGAACAAAAGAGAAACTCAAAATGGGATAAAAAAGCTGAAATGGGCATTTTACTAGGTTACAGTGAAGTAGGTTATAGAGTTTTGTTAAACGGTAGAGTAACAGTTCATAGACATGTTGATGTTGTAGAATCATATGAAAAATGTATTGGTCCCGATTATGATACTGAAAATATTTCTTCCCGTACTCCGACTCTCGAGTCGAGTAAGAGAAGCGAACATAAGTTCGAAAGCGAAATCGATGATGATGTATTTGATAGCGCAGATGAAAATGAAAATGTAACCGAGAAAGAACAAAGAAATGTAAAAAATAACGATAAAAATAGTTTGAAACCAAATACTCCACGTCGATCAACACGTGCGAAAAAGAGTCCGATAAGATATCCGGAAAATAGTACTAATAGAGTATCCGTATATTATTGTAGAGTAGATACACCTTGTACATTTGAGGAGGCGATGAATAGCGATNTTTCTCAATACTTCTAAACATACATAGCTACTACATGTGGACAAAACAAATAGAATAATATATTTTTAATTAATTTCAAGTTTTTTAAGTATTTAAGTCTTGATATAGTAGTTAAAAACATACTTTGAAACCGAAAATTGAGGTTAAGCACGCTTGTCTGCTAGACTCGAACGTGCTGCCAAGCGCCAGAGCAACACGCATCGCGCCGCGCAGCACGTTTGAATTTTGTAGACAAGCGTACTTAACCTCAATTTTTGATTTCAAAGTATGTTTTTTAACTATTATATCAAGACTTGAATACTTAAAAAACTTGAAATTAATTAAAAATATATTATTCTATTTATTTAGACCACATGTAGTAGCTATGTATGTTTAAAAGTATTGAGAATAGTCAAAATACTGTCGGCCTGCATAAGAGCTAATGTAGTTTCCCGATAATCCTCCGCTATTTTTGTAGCTATATACGTGGTGTCATATTACCCAATAGTACTAATAGAGTATCCGTATATTATTGTAGAGTAGATACACCTTGTACATTTGAGGAGGCGATGAATAGCGATGAATGCGATATTTGGAAAAATGCAATGGATAAAGAAATGTGTAGTTTGTATGAAAATGAAACATGGAAATTAGTTTAGAAACAAAAAGGAAAATAAGTACTAGATGTAAAATGGGTTTATACGAAAAAATCTGATGATATATTTAAAGCTAGGTTAGTAGTAAGAGGTTTCCAACAAACGAATGGTATTGATGACATATACGCTCCAGTAGCAAAAACGCAAACATTAAAAATTGTGTTTTCTTATTGTTGTCAATTCGGATTAATTATAGAACAGATGGACGTTGTTACAGCATTCTTAAATGGTAAAGTAAGCTCAGAGGTATATGTAAATCAACCAAAAGGTTACCATGACGGAACGAACAAAGTTTCTAAATTGTTTAAAGCATTGTATGGACTACGAGAAAGTCCGAGAGCATGGTACGAATGTTTTGATGAATACTTAGCGAAACTAAAATTTAAAAGAAGCAATGCTGATAATTGCTTGTGTACCTATGGAAAAGGAGATGGTGTTATATATCTTTTGTTATATGTAGATGATTTATTAATCTGTTGTAAAAGCAACAAAAAAATTCAAAGTTTGAAGAAAGTGCTAATGAATAAATTTAAAATGAAAGATTTAGGAGAGATAAAAGAATATCTATGAATAAACATTGATTATGACTACAACAAATGTGAAATGAAACTAAGTCAAACTAAATACATAGAGTCACTAGCATGTAAATATCAAGTACAAAATAGTAGATTATATAACACTCCTATAGAGACAAACTTGAAACTTGAGAAGTCTGAAAATTGCGAGTTAAATATTGAGTATAGATTGATAGGTGCTAACTTGATAGGTGCTTTGTTGTATATAAGTTCGAATACGAGACCAGATGTAAGTTTTAGTGTAAACTACTAGTAGGTATTAAAATTGTTATGAACAGACTCAATGGAAATATGCTTTAAGAGTACTAAAATACTTGTATTTAACAAAAGACTTATATTTGATGGAAATATAATTTTTTTTTTTTTTTTCTTTTAAGTGGCATTTCGAACTCGAAAGTTCATCGCCTCATCTATGCAAGCCTTCGACGTATCCCTATTTTGTGCTAACCCTATCCATTTCGCGCCGTCCTGCCCGATTTCAGTTAAGTCCGCTTTTACATTGTCCTCCCACCTGCATCTAGGTCTACCTAGAGGTCGCGACGTATTTGGCTTTCCTTTCATTATACGCGCTGCCGTGCGATCATTTCCCATTCTTGCAACGTGCCCTGCCCATCTTAGTCTTCGCGATTTAATTATTCTGTTTATATTCGGTGACGCGTATAGGTTATGTAGCTCGTCGTTGTGCAGTTTCCTCCACTCCCCGGTTTCCTCATCTTTCTTTGGCCCGTATATTTTTCGCAGAACCTTATTTTCGAACACCCTAAAACGGTTTTCTTCCGCTTTAGTAAGCGCCCAAGTTTCGCACCCGTACAGGATTACCGGCATTATTATAGTCCTATATATCCTTACTTTTACATTTCTAGACAGCAGTTTTGATTTTAGTAATCTATTCACGGCGTAGTAGCAAGCATTACCCGAATGAAGTCTCTTGTTAATCTCGGCTTTAATTTCGTTTCGATCATTTATGGTTGTGCCTAAATATCTGAATTCGCTAACCTTTTCAAAAGTATAATTTCCGACTCTAAGATCACCCTCACCTTCGCAAATGCCCAATTTATCCATGATCATATATTTCGTTTTCGATTCGCTCACCTCTAAACCCGTGTCCTCAGCCGCCTTTATGAGAATTTCCGCGTTTCTCGCTACCGCTGCACCGTTATCCCCTAGTATGTCCAAGTCATCCGCATACCCTAGAATTTGTGTTTTTCCGTTAAGGGTTGCACCTAGCCCGCTAGTCTGCATTTTTCTAACAACATATTCTAGCGTTAAGTTAAAGAGTACTGTAGAGAGACCGTCACCTTGTTTCAAACCGTCGCGTATCATGAATGATTCGGATACGTTACCGCCTACTCGGACCTTTCCCGTGCTTCCGTTCAGACATATTTGAATTAATTTCACGAGTTTTTTTGGTACTCCGAGGAGCACCAGGATTTGATACATTTTGCTTCGTTTGATAGAGTCATACGCTTTTTTAAAGTCTATAAATAGTTGGTGTATTGTTTCGCAATGTTCCCATTTTTTCTCTAACAACTGTCTTATAGTAAACATTTGATCGCACGTCGACCTGTTACGCCGGAATCCACACTGATAGTCTCCTATTATATCTTCCGCGAAGGGCGTGAGTCTGGCCTGTATTACGTTTGATAGAACTTTGTAGCAGGTAGCTAAAAGTGAGATTCCCCGGTAGTTATTGCAATCTGTCTTATCTCCCTTTTTGAAAATCGGTATAATGATAGATTCTTTCCAGTTTTCCGGTATCGTTTCATTTTTCCAAATAGCACATACTAGTTCAAAAATTTTGAATGTAAGCGCGGTGCCCCCGTATTTAAGTAGTTCAGCTGGTATAGAATCGTTTCCCGCGGCCTTATTGTTTTTTAGTTTTTTGATCGCGGCTTCTACTTCTTTGTAGGTCGGTTCTTCCATATGGAGTTCCGCAGTGTGGATTTCGTCTCCCGTTTCCTCGCAGTTTTCATGTACGTTTAGTAACTTATCAAAATATCCTTTCCACAGCTTTAGCAGTTCATTTTCGCTTGTAACGAGATTCCCGCCCTCATCTTTCATTAATTGCGATCTACTCTGGAAACCCTTCCTAATAGCGTTAATTCCTTTGTACATCTCGCGCGGGTTATTTTCCTTACTATTAGTTTCTATTTTTCTAATCTGATTCTTTTGATACTCGCGCTTTTTGTTCCTGTAAATCGCCCCCACTTGCCTTCTTATTTCGTGGTACTCTTCTACGGCCCTATCGCCTCCATTGTGTACGCTGTCTAATTTGGCCTTTTTGCGCCTTTCAAACCAGAGTTCGCACTCTTCGTCAAACCATGGTTTGCTCTTTGGCTTTTTCTTTCTACCTAGCACTTTATTCGCGGCCTGTTTTATCGCTTTTTCGATATCCCCCCAAAGACTGTTCGGGTCGTCATCTACCTCCGTCGGTGCATCCGTTTCTTCGAGTACCTGAAACCGATTCCTTATTTCTACTTGATACTTAATTCGTTCTATCCCGTTCCGTAGCTTTTCAATATCGAACGTTTCTACTTTGCTCGCCCGTTTACTATTTTGACCCGTTTACTATTTGGCTCTTAATTTGGCCACTACTAGAAAATGATCCGAGTCGCAATCCGCCCCCCTGTAGGTTCTTACGTCAAGCACGTTCGTGTGGCGCCTCTTATCGATAAGAAAGTGATCGATTTGATTTTTCGTGGCTCCGTCCGGCGATGTCCACGTTACTTTGTGTATATCCTTGTGCTTGAAGCACGTACTCTTTACTATAAGATCTTTTGCCGCCGCGAAATTTATGACTCTAATACCGTTATCGTTGCTGGTTTCGTGCAGACTTTCCTTGCCTATAGTGGGCCTAAACATTTCCTCTTTCCCTATTTTAGCGTTGAAATCCCCCACTACTATTTTGGTGTCATAAGACGCAAATTGGTTGATTAATTGCTCCAAGGCTTCGTAATAAAGATCCTTCACTTCTTTCTCTTTGTCCTCCGTAGGACAATGCACGTTAATAACCACGTAATTGTACCACGCTCCTTCGATGACGATATACGAGAGTCTGTCGTTTACGAATTTGAAACTTTTAACCGCGTGTATAATTCTTTTGCTAATCAGAAATCCGGTACCTAGGGAATGTCCGCTCGCGCCCCCGTACATAAAGGTGAAGTTTTCGTTTCCTAACATACCGCTATCTTGCCACCGAGTTTCTTGTATAGCTACTAAGTCTAGATTGTACCCGCCAGCTTCTTTTAAGATTTCCCGGTACGCGCCTGCTCTGTATAAACTGCGCACATTCCACGTTCCTACCTTTAAGTCCCTATTGATTTTGGTTTGGTTTTGGTTTTTTTGAGCCATGATAGTAAGTGAAACCCACGCGTTTTGGATCCTGTTTCCGATCGCAGGTGAATCATCCGTTCTAGAGGTGATAACTCCCATACCTCTCTAGAACTAAGTATGAGAGCTTTCCGACTTTGATGAGGACGGAGTCAGCTCATCGTCGGACACACTACGGAATCACGCTCGTATCCTAACGCCCCCCTGCAAGGCAGCGCGCCTACGCTGGCTTCGTTGCCGTGTAAGACCAGGTGGCGAATCATTCTACACATCCCCTTTCGGGGCAGTTGTCATCGCTACCGCATTCCCCACGACAGCAGGATTTTTGTAATGTGTGCTAAAAGAGATAGATTATAGACATAGTTAGGTAGGAAGAGAAAGTGAAATAAGAAATATTGTTGAGTGTTTGTTGTTGTGGTGCTTGCGTAGTGTTTCTAGATGAATGCGTTCGATCGCCAGTGCGGGCTCATCACACCCACGCCTGGGCCTATCGGCTGTCCGCGGCTGCTTATTCGATTTATTCGCAGCTAACCTCTTTCTCAGGGGCCGTTCCTCTATCCGCACCCTGAGGACGCGCTGTGTAGTGGTGATAGGCACCCACCCGTCCGTTCTGGACGCACAGATGGAAATATAATAGAAAAGAAAATTGTAATAATATTATAGACTGCTATATTGGTGCAGATTGGGCTGGTGATATAATTGATAGAAAACCTACGACAGGTTATGTTATAAGAATGTTCGAAAATGTAATTGACTGGAAGTCAAGAAAACAAAAAAATATTACTAAAGCGTCAACATGCGCACAGTATGTAGCATTATCAGAAGTTGTAAGCGAATTAGAATATATCAGAGAGTTGGTAAGAATATTCGAAATAAATATTGCAGAACCGATTAAAATTTATGAAGACGATTCAGGTGCTATAAACATTGCAAATAATGGTAATTTTACGAAAAATTCTAAGCATATTGAGATTCATTATGATACTGTACATCAAAGCATGAAAGATAAATTGATTGAAGTTTGTGAAATTGATACAAATGAAAATGTTGCGGACATTTTTACAAAAGCTCTCTGCAGAGAAAAGTTTGTAAAATTTAGAAAATTGTTAAACGTAAAATTATAATGTACAGTACAAATGTAAGGAGGCGTATTGAGAATATAGTACATTTGACTGTATGTATAGTATAGAGCGCGCTAGAATAAGTGAGCGCGCTGACGAGTGTGTGAGGGGACACACACATGCAAGTATCCCCTCTCGCGGCATGCGTGTAAGTCATGTGACTACTAGGGGTGCCGAGACTATACGAATCTCGCACATCGCTCTCTTGGGTTCGAGCCGTCGAATAGTACACATGGTGTATACGGCGTATATATATAAAAATTGTTATAATGATGCAAAAATATTTTAAGGTTAGCGCAGTATTAGTTAAATATTACACAATCTAGTAGCAATGTTCCCTAAATAGTTGCAGGAATATTATATAATAATAATAAATGCTTGGTTTACCCACCTACAGCCAGTTTGGCCCAGTAAGTGCATTCTCTTTTTTTACCATCGCATTTATCCTTCTGGAAGGTTTTCCCGGTGAGGACCATATTTTCAGACACACACCATGTCGGTTAAGCCGACACTCTCTACCCACGGGGGGGTATCGGGTCCAGCTTCCAGTGTAGCCATTCCCGGAGAAAGCCCAATTCAAGGCTAGCTCCTCGCCGGTAAGGCCGGCGATCCCTGCTAGCATCGGGTCCGGCTACAATCCCTACTACACTGTTTCGCATTCGCCCAAGACGCATAGCCCCGTTACGTCTTGTAAGGCAAGGAAAAAACCTGGGCAAGCCCAGGAAAAACCCGCCTTTAAACAGTCGGAGTTGTAGGTTCCATTCCCGTCGAAAAACAGCTCAGAAAAAATCTCAGTGATTTCACCGGGAATCGAACCCACGACCCCTAGAGCAGCGCTAATTCGAGGGCCAGAGCACGCAGCCCACTGAGCCAACGCCGCTCCATAGTTGCAGGAATATTAATAAGCGCTTCATGCAATATTTGGCACAATCTGTGTAGGGCAATCATTTTTTTTTTTGTTTTTTTTTTTTTTTTATCTTGAGGCATGTCCCAAAGATATGGGATCTCTGGGGAGAATAACGCCATCGCAATAAAAGCGGACATTTTGGTGCGTGACAACATTGCCTCATGGTTGCAGCAATGTTGTTCTACGCGCTAGCAATATTGCCGAATCTAGCCAGACTTGCAATGCAATGTTGAGGCAATGTTGCCAAATTATCGGGTGCTATAGGAGTACATAGTAGCTGTATAGAAGAAGTGTAATAAATAATCATTATTGTTTATTGTAATCCTCTGCTTTACCTCAATTATCCAACAGTATCAAAAGAATCAGATTAGAAAAATAGAAACTAATAGTAAGGAAAATAACCCGCGCGATATGTATACAGGAACTAACGCTATTAGGAAGGGTTTCCAGAGTAGATCACGATTAATGAAAGATGAGGGCGGGAATCTCGTCACAAGCGAAGGTGAACTGTTAAAGCTGTGGAAGGGCTATTTTGATAAGCTGCTAAACGTACATGAAAACTGCGAGGAAACGGGAGACGAAATCCACACTGCCGAACTCCATTTGGAAGAACTGACCTACAAAGAAGTAGAAACCGCGATCAAAAAACTAAAAAAACAATAAGGCCGCGGGAAACGATTCTATACCAGCTGAACTACTTAAATATGGGGGCACTGCGCTGACATCGAACATTTTTGAACTAGTACGCTCTATTTGGAAAAATGAAACAATGCCGGAAAACTGGAAAGAATCCATCATCATACCGATTTTTAAAAAGGGAGATAAGACAGACTGCAATAACTATCGGGGAATCTCACTTTTAGCTACCTGCTACAAAGTTCTGTCAAACGTAATACAGGCCAGACTCACACCCTTCGCGGAAGATGTAATAGGAGATTATCTGTGTGGATTCCGGCGTAACAGGTCGACGAGCGTTCAAATGTTTACTATAAGACAGTTGTTAGAGAAAAAAATGGGAATATTGCGAAACAATATACCGGCTATTCATAGATTTTAAAAAAGCGTATGATTCTATCAAGCGAAGCAAAATGTATCAAATCCTTGTGCTCCTCGGCGTGCCAAAAAAACTTGTGAAATTAATACAAATATGTCTGAACGGAAGCACGGGAAAAGTACGAGTAGGCGGTAATGTATCTGAATCGTTCATGATACACGACGGTTTGAAACAAGGGGACGGGCTCTCCACGGTACTCTTTAACTTAACGCTAGAGTATGTTGTTAGACAAATGCAGACTAGCGGGCTGGGCGCAACACTCAACGGAAAAACGCAGATTCTAGGATATGCAGATGATTTGGACATAGTGGGGGATAATGGCGAAACGGTAGCGAGAAACGCGGAAATACTCATAAATGCGGCCGAGGAAACGGGGTTAGAGGTGAGCGAATCGAAAACGAAATATATGATTATGGATAAACTGGGCATTTGCGAAGGAGAGGGGGATCTTAGAGTCGGAAATTTTACTTTCGAAAAGGTTAGCGAATTCAGATATTTAGGCACAACTATAAATGATCGAAACGAAATCAAAGCCGAGATTAATAAGAGACTACATTCGGGTAATGCCTGCTTCTACGCCGTGAACAAACTACTAAAATCAAAACTGCTGTCTAAAAATGTAAAAATTAGGATATATAGGACTATAATAATGCCGGTAATCTTGTACGGATGCGAAACTTGGGCGCTCACTAAAGCAGAGGAAAACCGTTTTAGGGTGTTCGAAAATAAAGTTCTGCGAAAAATATACGGGCCAAAGAAAGATGAGGAAACCGGGGAGTGGAGGAAACTGCACAACGACGAGCTACATAACTTATACGCGTCACCGAATATAAACAGAATAATTAAATCGCGGAGACAAAGATGGGCAGGGCACGTTGCAAGAATGGGAAATGATCGCACGGCAGCGCGTATAATGAAAGGAAAGCCAAATACATCGCGATCTCTAGGTAGACCTGGTGGGAGGACAATGTAAATGTGGACTTAACTGAAATCGGGCGGGACGGCGCGAAATGGATAGGGTTAGCACAAAATAGGGATACGTGGAAGGCTTGCGTAGATGAGGCGATGAACATTCGAGTTCGCAATGACACTTAAAAAAAAAAAACAAAAAAAAAAACACAGATTTATCTCCAACTATTTTTTCTTATCCAAGCTTGTTATCTGCACCAATAGTCAGTTCATATGAGTTTGGATCATTTTATAGTCGCAACTAATACATTTGCCCTGTTCTTGTTTTGTAGTTAGTTTAAGTTTACATCAACCTTACGTGACGCTATCAATTGTCCGATTTCTCCCTCCATTTCTAATATTTACCATTTCCTCCCTCCGTTTCTAATATTTACCATTTTCTCCCTCCGTTTCAAAGATCAAAACCTCATTTTCTTTATCGAACTTATTAAATATTTTGTATTTATTCCCAAATACAAATTTCTGTCAGCTCAGATTTGGATTGTACAACTTTTACGTTCCAGCTAAAGTTCAAAGTTTGAATTACTGTTATAAGTATGATGTCATCTCAGTAATGCCATTATTTTTAGGTATATATCGGGGATGGTGAACTTTAATTTAATTTGAAACTTATTAATACATCCGACATATAGCTTCACTGAAAGTAACACATTATTCGAGCTTCTGACAATGCCAATTTTCATCAAATTCTACAAGGAACGCTTTCTTTTCTATTATCCAGCTACTTTTACCTGATAAACCAAATCATACACTGCCTGAACAGGACGCATGACTTCGACACATGTTATGTCTCTTCAATCTAAGAATTCTTTCATCTATGAATTCTGTATTTTCTTTGAATGTATCACTGAACAAACATTGTTAAATGTATCTACAATACAAACTAAACATCATCAATTCAATAATAATTATTGAAAATAAAATCTTTCAAGATTTTTACGATTATTTGTAAGTACTAAATTTTCTGACTTGACCAAAATAATTTTATCAATTTACAATCTGTGCTTTAAAAGTAATTAACCCATTCAAACTATTTATTCCGAAGCTCAAAGAATTATCAAAGATTGAATAGCTAGAGCATAGCTCATTCCTATATCAATTCAGCTTTCAAAGTAATTTGTATAAATTTATCAGACTTATTGCTTTTATGAACCTCATAAAACTTCATTTGTTTTCCAGCTTGGAGATTTCCTCTTTAGTTTCAAGCTTATGTTGTCAATTGTTCACTTGCTTGTTATATGTTGGATCTATAATCGAGCTTCATAGCTTCGCTAACTTCGAGTATATTTTTCTTATCAGAGTTTATACTTTTGTCAAATACGTACATCCCACTGAGATAAACTATGCAATAATTTCATTTGTTTCAACCTGTTTTCCCCTCCATTCCAACTGTTTGTTTTACACTCCATCATCCAGTGTAGTTATCAAGTGGCGCTGTAGCGCCACGAAGGCGAGTTTGAGAAGTAGACGAAGCCGCAGCGCCCGTGACATATTTACTTCTATATTGGTGTCCGAATTCTTCATTATACAAAAGAAAAAATACTTATCATTACTGTTAGTAAGTTTTTTTTGCTTGTGAGCATGTTTTCTGAGCTAAACTATGATTTCCAACAAAAATATTAGTGAAAAATGTTACGAAAAAGCCAGGTTTGTTAAAGATGCTTTTATTTTATTATTAGGACAAATATAAAATACTCAAAAGAAAATTACTAAAAAAGACTGAAATCTCTTTAAAAAATTAACTTTTAGAAAAGCAAATGGTTAGGCGAGTTTGATCTGTTCTGTAACGAAATCACAGATAAAAAAGAACTGAGATCAATCAAACAAAGTCAAGTTTATTATATTTAATCATAATGAAGCAACAAAATTTTTGTTTTTCAATGAAGGGCTTACTTAACTTAAAGTTAAGTTATATAATGATCAATTAGGAACAACTCTCAAGATACTTACTACGTAACTTGCCATGCCCGTCTCATTGTATACGTACGGTGTTTTTATGGCGTTCTAATACATAAAAAGAAAATTCTAGTTGTTCATCAATAAACAAAATGAAATAAGTATACAATGAGTAAGTATCTTGAGAGTTGTTCCTAATTGATCATTATATAACTTAACTTTAAGTTAAGTAAGCCCTTCATTGAAAAACAAAAATTTTGTTGCTTCATTATGATTAAATATAATAAACTTGACTTTGTTTGATTGATCTCAGTTCTTTTTTATCTGTGACTTCGTTACAAACAATTTTCGATCAAACTCGCCTAACCTTTTACTTTTTTAAAAGTTAATTTTTTTAAGAGATTCTAAATTACATTCATTTTACTATAAACTTTAACGAAAATATTATAATAAATAATGAAAATCCTCATTGTTATACACATGTAAACAATGTACGTTTTCGCTACCATTATGCAGTCACAAAACTGTTTTGAAACATGAAAAAAAAAAATGTATTTTTAATCGCCATACACAAAGATGATAATCTTGATTATTTTAAACTTTTGTTTTAGCTTTAGAAACAGAGGATTCAGCTACTTGTAATATACCAACTTGTTACTTTTTCCCTAAATTTAAGCAGAGTTTAAAAGGTATAGCATGGAGATAGGCTATACGTTATTTACTTAAGTCAAAGCTTAAAAAAAGTAGTTATTAGAAAACATATTTAACTGTATATGCGAATTATTGCTTTGTGAAGTTTAGTGCGCAAGTTAAATTCATAGACAAGTGCGACTGCACTCTATGTGTGATATGCACTAGTTTACTTTGTCATGCTGATGACAGATAAAATGATAGAAGATTTATATACTTACTCGAACAATACCAGGGCCTCTGATTCCTCAAGCTGGATCACATTTTACGATTTATTCTTTATCAAATTTACCATTGCACAGATAATCGTAGGTGTCATATACACGTTAATCCCGATGGATGTTTTTGTAATCATGGAAAAGGCGAGCACGAACTTAGTTTAGATTATTCTTATTGTTTAACAATGTTGAACAAAGTTTAAATAAACGATATATGTCCTTCTTAATGTATTTTTTTGTTCTTATTTCCAGTACCTAAGAAAAAAATTACCTTGGAGGAAAATATTGACCTAAACTGTCTAACTGTTGTTTCTTTACCGAGTACAAACAATCATTGGAAGCATTAGGGTGGCATCAGGCTGCACATACACTTTTAGATGTGAAAAGTAAATAAGGAAAACTATGACAATTGTATTTTGAAAATGTTTACAACTTTTATATTTATTATTTTCATGTAAAACGTATATCCGCAAAGTTTTATGGCAAATAATTGGTTTTTTAGCTGTAAAAAAGCGATTTTGGGCTGTAAACTCGAGTTATAAGCATTTTTATGATTTGATGTTAATAGAAAAAAGTTGTATTTTTGAAAGATCTACAACTTTTCCCTTTAACTTTTTTTTGTAGAATGCTTAGAATTCGAATTAGAGCCAAAAAACCGTTTTTAGTGATTTTTGGAGGTGACCGCATTCTGCGTATACATGCAGGATCAAGCCCAAAATAGAACTGTCAGCTTACTATAATAAGAGGAGTTCATACGCAAATTTTTAGCCCGATTGACTAAAGTCTCTCGAGTCAGAGTTAATCGTGTAACATCAAAATTTTTATTGGAAATACACGTAAAAATCCATAAAATCTAAACAAATCGTGCGCGCATTTCAAAACAACGTAGAGGATCGGGATAAAAAAAAATAGTTTTTTGGCTTTTGCGAAAGAAGACTTCTTCTAAAATTTCAGCCCGATCGGTCGAAAATTGTGCGAGATATCGCATGGTACACTTTTTTCGCACACGAAACTATAAGGCACTTCCGTGTCGCGGTCGTGCCTAAAAAGACAATAAATTGAACTGTAACGAATCATTGAATTTCGTGTTAAATTATATATATTTTTATGTGTTTTGAGCTGCTGAATCCAGTAGTGCACTTATATTTTGTCTAGATAGCGATACAAAAAAAGTTATAAGCTAAAACCTTCAAAAAGCTTGAAAAATTGTTGAAAAAAGCAGATAATTTTCTTGCAACGTTCAAAGTCAATAAAAAAATCGATAATTTTTTCTCATTAACATATGCTTTTATGTATTTTGAGATGCTGAATCGAATGGTACCTTTAGTTTTTGTAGGCAGCGATAAACAAAAGTTATAAGCGAAAATCCTCGAAAAACTCGAAAATCGAAGGAATAAGATTAAAATTATATGCTTCTATTGTTGATTATTGCTAATCAATGTTATATTTTCTTGGTAAGCCACGTATTTGTATATTTAAAAATATTTTAGGATAGTGCCTTTTCAAAATTCAAATAAAATTATTTTAAATATTATATGATATATTTCTAAATATTTGATACATTGTTTTAAACTTATGGTAGATTTCTTTTGAAATTTCCCAATTTTCTTTTCCATAGTTATGAAATAATAGATATTTAGTACGTGAAGTTTTATTATTACAACTGCAAAGAAAACGTAAAAATCATCAAAATGTATTTTATGAATGTAATCTTTATGAAATAGAATAATTTCCATTAAATGAATTGGAATATTGAATAAGCCATAAATGATTAAATGAAATATTTACGACTTTACAGATTTACTTGACTACAGTTTAAATAAAATTTTTTGCTTGAAAATATCGATATTATAAATATAAAATTTACCTCAGAATTTACTTGCATGCAGTACAACAAAATTAAATGACAGACTTCAATGCATAAAACCCAAGCACACCTTACGCCGAGGAATTAAAACATAAACTGATAGTCTTAACAGTAGTAGATAGTTTTAACTTCAAACTAATAACAGCCAGATCAGTGACACACACACACACACATACACACACACACACACACACACACACACACACACACACACACACGCGCGCGCGCGCGGGGAGCCTGTAACCCCGTAGGCGGCGCGTCCCCCGGGTGGTGGATGGGGGAGTGTTCGCCGGGGCGCCAGCGCTGGAGGGTAGAGCAGAAATAAAATATGCTTCGTGGACCAACAGGCCGCCGTGTTTGCCGTGCGGTGCGACCCGTGAGCTGCCAAAAGAAGATCCTGGATTGGAAGGCGATCTGAGGTTGCGCGCCGAAGTGACCCGAACTATCTTTGGCTTCTGCTGACGGCAAGACGGGAGACCGGTTACCTAGCTAGTACCGGTCAATCGGCTTAAGCGAGTGCGTGCTGTCGTGTGACGCCTGCCGGAAACTCTCCAGAGAGGGAATCACCTTGGTTCGGGGAGAAGGGCTCGAGAGAGCAGAGGTGGGCTAGCGCGATAGCGCGTGCTATATACAGGGGGTCGGACACATGTCGGGATGAACAAACACTGTTTGCAACATGGAGAAGAGAATCGAACATGAAGGAGAGACAAGGGAGGACTTGGAAGTGAACACACTAACGGTGACAAAATCGCAAGATGGCGGACTCAGGATAAGAGCAATACATTGGAAGGCAAACAGCAGGTCGCAGGAAAGAGCAATATGCCAGGTGATGTGGATGAGGAAAAGAGGATGCTCGAGGCCTGGAATAGAATCCGGGCAACAGCGGATACCGAGCAAAAGCTGCTTGAGACGATCGAAGGTTATTTGGAAAGCGCTTATGAAGTTGCGTACACCGCACACAATTTTCACAAGTGCGTGAAAAAGGACCTGCAACAGGTGCAACGGAGCATGAAACGCCTTAGTAGCGTAAGAGAAGCCACACAAAAAATGACGGATAGCTTTGGGCTAATGGTACAGAGCAAGCCCAGTCCCAGGCTGTGGACAAGCTCCCAGTCACAGGATCCACAGACATCTAGTGCAGACAGGAAAAATAAAGAACGCTCACCTGAACAAGAGCTTTCCGCGAAAAAGAAGAAGGACGAGAAACCGAGACACGCAGCCGCCTTGGGAGGAGGTGGAAACCAAAAGGAAGAAAAAAAGAGGGAAAAAAGAACAAAGAGGACGGTAATAAGCCCACTAGAGCCTGGAACCAAAAGGGCACTGGTGGACGAAGACCACCAAGGCCAAGACCTTCTCGACCAGACGCTCGAAGGATTGCTTAATGGTCGTACCGCGGGGGTAAAGGACGTTGAGGATGTAGCTAGGTGCGCCTTGCTGAGTTTCGGCAGAGACACGGAGAGGATTCGCGCTACGGCTGGGTGCATGAATCTGGCCGTAATGCGAAGGGTTTTTAGTTGGTGAGAATCCAACACACGGTGGCACTGGGGGTGGGTGGCCTCGGCTGCCTCACCGTCAGTGTCATGTCATGGTCTATTAAAATTTTTACCCTACACCTCTTTCTCCACAGACAAAAAAACACACACACACACACAGATATATATATATATATATATATGGGTGGTTCTCTGTCAAATCGAAGATGACAATTTTTGTAACAGGAATTTTAGAAGTTAGTTGTAAAATGGGAAGATGTATCACAGCCAACTGAACTACTTAAAGACAATCAACCTATAAAATCAACCTAGAAAGATTATATCATCATTTCAAAAAACTAAAGTCACTCGAAAGTTTTAGAGAAAACTTTTGTTCCCTGCTTTATCGGCACAGCGAGCAACGACGTAGGAATCAGCATCAGCATCGCGCACGTGTGCGCGTGCTCCCCTCTTCTCAGCAAGCGACAACCAGCATCAAGCATAGAACTACGCAGCGGCGTACTAGAGTAAGGTGTATAGGTGTGTGAGCAGCGAGCGATGACGCAACGGCGGAGAAGCGCGCGCAACCAAGTATGTTGGTATAAGTGTGGATTATTGTATATGTAGCAATGAGAGTATCATGTGTGGAACCGTGAATAATTTTGGGGACTCAAGTGAGTGCTCTGTAATTCAGCTATAAAAGGCAATGCGAAGACCGTATCTGGACTGGTCGTCGCAATTTCCAGCGCACTAGTCACTTCTCACTCCATAGCAATTAACGCTTGGATTAACAACACACTCACGTTAATTAGTCACTGCAATTCATGCGTACTGGTTAATACACTATTAAATGCTTACATAACACTTGCGATATAGATAAAAGAGAAAACACGTATGAATTATATTTCCCATATTTCAGAATGATAGTCATAAATATCATTATATAAAAACTTATGCGAAATCTTAAAAATTATCAAAATAGAATAGTTTGTATATGCGAAGTAACATTTCAACACTTGTTCTATTCAATACACATATTATTATGATAAATACGAATTCTCATTTTTTGTATTAAACATCCATTACCTATCATCCCGGACCTACCACTATTATTATCCTTTCTATTATTATATAAATTACAATTAATATCATTAAATAAAAATTATTTAGAATTACTTTTCTGCTAAATTTATGAAAATATAATTAAATAACATCTTTTGATTTTTATTTTATCTGGATTCACACTTGTGATCCAGTTTAGATAATGAACTGAACTTGTTAAATATCTAATTCTTTGATTTATATTAAAAGTATTACTGCAACACCAGGACCAGCAAATTTAGGATCATTACATACTCAAGGAGGAGTGTTGAGTTTAATGTAATACAGTAGATGTCACTGTGAGTAACTTTTCTTTGTGCGAGTGTAGCGATATATGTGTATCTCTCTTCTTGTTTGGACAACGCCGAGTAAAAGTTCGAAAATGTAATCCATTTGCATAAAGCATATAGTTTATATAAAGAAAATGTAAATGTGTAAGAAATTAATCTCTGCGTAATTCTACATGGTCTGAGGCACATATTTAAAATGAAATAGTTAATAAAAGCATTTATTTTTGTTATGTAAAAAACAAGCACTGCAAGGCTCACATGTACATGAATACTAAGAATATTTTTTATCGCAGGCGCTAGCGCTGAAATTTTGTATTCAAGAGTCAGAATAAATAATTATCAGAAAAGAAAGAGATCAACCCGTTTGATTGCTTCGTAAGTATAAGAAAAACAACAACCCCCTTCCAGTATGGTAGCGTCGTTGCCTCTGCTCCCTCTCACTCGGCACTTACACCTGATTTCGAACTAACTTAAACATATTTCTTCATTTGAGAAGGATT